>JAOPHQ010005742.1:45000-126865 GCA_030340625.1 Merluccius polli | reverse complement strand
CCCACCACCCCACCCCCGCAGCCCACCGCACACCCCGCATGTCTGCTCTATCTCTGCTGCCTTACCCTGTCTGCTCTCTGTCATTCTAATGGAGTCAGAGAGAGAGAGAGAGAGAGAGAGAGAGAGAGAGAGAGAGAGAAGAGAGAGAGAGAGCCCAGGTGGGGAAACCCACCAGGGGAAAAACAACTGCTTCACCTTGCTCTGTTTTTTAATGGCTGCCAAGGCTATGCAGGAATGCACACTGTGCATTAAGGTGAATGTATACATATTTCACTAATCCTATTAAAACTGAACGTTAACCGCTGCAGAAATACATTACTGTTCTTTGTGCGTGTGCATGTGTGCGCGTGTGTGTGTGTGGCGTGTGTGTGTGTGAATGTATTTTGAATGTACCTACCAAACATTTACAATAAATCATTTAGCAGACACATCTATCCAAAACGACTTGCAAACAAGGCTGAGAACAATACAACCTCAAGTTGTATTGACGAAAACGCTACAAAACTAAGTTCAAATGGACGTATACAATGTCTATTCCCAGACTGCACTAGATATGAACGATCTTGAGATTAGGAAATGCACAAAAACAACAAAGCCTTTCTCGAGCCTCTGGACTGGCCACTAAAAGCCCTGTGTGTGTGTGTGTGTGTGTGTGTGTGTGTGTGTGTGTGTGTGTGTGTGTGTGTGTGTGCGTGTGCGCGTGCGCGTGTGGTGTGTGTGTGTGTGTGTGTGTGCGTGGTGCGTGCGTGCGTGTGCGTGCGTGCGTGCGTGCGTGCGTGTGTGTGTGTGTGTGTGTGTGTGTGTGTGTGAAAGCGGTGCAATCTGAAGGGAACTAACCCTATTAACACGCCAGTGGACATCAGTCCAAACCGAACGTCTGAAATAACGCCAATGGACGAGCATCTCTCTCTCACTCCCAAACCAAGAATGTAAACACACT
Organism: Merluccius polli; assembly: GCA_030340625.1. NCBI lineage: Eukaryota > Metazoa > Chordata > Actinopteri > Gadiformes > Merlucciidae > Merluccius > Merluccius polli. The sequence continues at coordinate 125,925 of JAOPHQ010005742.1, read as the reverse complement.
GAATTCCTGCCTGAGTAGCAAGCAATGGCTGACAGTCATTGATGGCTGTGTATATTTAAGTCAACAGTGTGTGTATACTACAATAAAGTGTTAATCCCCCAGGTCATTACTTATTGCTAAACACAGGCCGCAGGGGAGCGGACTTTATGTGCACTTGACTTCGCATGGACACTTGACATTGAGATCCTTGACAAAACAACAGCACAAATGAAGTTGTAAATCACTGATGATACAGAGATGAAACCACAGTAGCATTAAAGAACGGATGAAACAGAAGGCATTGTGTTCAATATGTTTTCAGAATCATGTTTTTGTGATGTATGATTAAAATAAGATGAGTAGCCTATATGCCTTTCTGTTTCAGTTCTAACATACTGTAGGCCTAACAGGCCTAAGGAGACTTCATTAGGCATTAGGCGTACTTACTATGCACTCAGGTCAACACAACCTGCTGGTGATGTCAACCTGAACATGTTTCTGTGATACACACTGTGCCACATGTGTACCCGTACAAAACACACCATTTATCTTGACTTACATTCCTACACCCTGCCTCACCCCCTCCCTCCCCCCTCCCTCCCCCCCTCCTTCCCCTCCCTCCCTCCCTCCATCTTTTTTTTTTTGTATTTTTTTTGACTCAGGATTCCCCATTACTCCATCTTCCAGCCCCTGCTACTCATCACCACCACTACTCGCCCTGCACTCGTTAACCTTTCTCTGTTATTTTAAACGAAAAACAAGTGTTACAAGTAAAATGGCTGACACGAGGCACTCCAAGACTTTATAGTTTACCTTTCATGGGGTCGTAATAAAAAAAAAAAAGATAATAAAACAATGTCTCCAACTCTTTTAGGCCTATACCTCAGTCTGGTCAATTAGGCATAGGCCTATACATTTTGTTTTACGCACACCTGTAAATGCCAATAAAAGCAGAGTTAACAGAGTTAATTTCAATGTACAGACTACACACCACTTCCACAGGTAGGCTCATATCAGCCTATTGGTATAAAGTTAGTTATAATAGTTTTCCAGTCGCATCTTGCGGCCGGGGCGTCAACAGGCGCACCGCTTTGCGCAATAATCCGCCAGTAGGAAGAAGTGCGGCCATATAGCGAATTATGATGTTTCATGTTCATTTAGGGCCATACCATGAATGCTGTATTATTTAAATGAGTCTCTTACCTTCAAAAAATCTCTGTAACGCTTCAGTTTCATCTACAACGTCCATCGTTGCGGGTCCCACTTAAAAAAATCCATCAACATCTCCCCTTTCCCGACCGAAAGGCACTTCGGACTGAGGGGGAAACCTTCACACCGACATGTTGAGATCCAGTTCCCCTTTCACGAGTTCGGAAATGTGTTCATAAACTCAATAAATGTCTGGGTTTTTTTTTTTTTTTTTTGGAGCCTGTCTGCCCTATATGACAGTGGCAGGTGTTAAACTACAGCCTATATCCTACTGCCAAACGACGAGGTTCAAGAATAGCCTACTAGGCTATATTTAAAAAAAAAAAAAGGAAAATGGAAATCCGCAAATTGACCTATTAAAACATTACCTAACGCGTTTGGATGTGACGCGTAACGAGGAGTCCGCGTCCCTCCAGACGCACTGTGGACGCAGTGCGGACAATGGGCTTGCTCCGAAACTAGTTTCTTTTACAACAGGTTACATTATAGATATATTTATATATATAGATATATATATAGATATATTTAAAAAAACAACAACAACAACAACAACAACAACACGTGTGTTGAAGTGGGCTAAAAGTGGTGTATCTCCGGAGTCCTCCTCAGTCCTCCTCAGAGTTTGCCAGCGTCCCTTATTGGCTCCGCCGACGGGACCACTGCGCTCCTGCAATGAGGAGCAGAGGAGGAGGAGGAGGAGGAGAGGAGCTGGGACAGGACAGGTGTGATGCTGCTGCAGGGACAGAGAGAGAAAGAGAGAGAGAGAGAGAGAGAGAGAGAGAGAGAGAGAGAGAGAGAGAGAGAGAGATGCGCAAACCGTGCCGAAAGCGTGTCCATCCTCCCCTCCCCCCCCCCCCCCCCCCCCCCCCCCCCCCCCCCCCCCCCCCCCCCCCCCCCCCCCCCCCCCCCCCGCCACGCTCAGTTTATTTTAGACATCTCATGTCGGCCTATAATGGGAACTTTTTGGCTGCTTATACTGCGAAGAGCAAACAGACATGGGTTGTGCTTTATTCATTCAAAATGGGCCGGTGTCCAGATAAAGTGGAGTTTAGCCTAACTATCATCTGGCACATGTTTGGTTTTTGTGTGTCAGATTTGATGTCAGATCCAGGCCAAGGTCTGTCTGACCTCAAATCTGACAAAACATACATTTATCAACAACTCTGACCTTTCATGTCTTTGTGACAGTATAAGTGTGATGTAAAACATTGTCTCTGACAAACAACCACCACCACCAAGCCAACTTGGTGGTGGTGCATTGGATGCGTTGTGAGTATTAAAGGTGGACTCATAACGTTTCTCTTCAAGGTTTTATAAGAACGATGCATTTTCTCCCCAACCTTTATCAGCTGCATAACAATGCCACTGTGTATCCCCCCCCCCCCCTCCCTCCCATCCCATCCCTCCCCTAACCCCCCCCACCCCCCTGCATGTGAGATGCTGTTGTGTTGTCTTGTCCCCCACAGCTGGAGCATCTCTCTCTCACTCACCCTCCACCCCCCCCCCCCCCCCCCCCCCCCCCCCCCCACAGCTCTTCCTCCATTCAACACAAACACAACGCCTTCGTTATTTCAACCACACAGTGTGGATTGTTTCCGAGGACAAGCCAGAAGGAGAAAGAGATAGAGGGGTGGAGGGGGGGGTGGGGGGGACAATGAAACATCTGGACGTGGATTTACAGTTCATCTTGGCGTATAGTATTAGTGGCGGTGGGCCTATATGATTAAATGCCGTTGTGCTGTATGCATGCATGAGTATGTTGTGTGTGAGTAAAACAAACAATAGAAAGTTAGTGAAATGTCTAATGTATGGACTCATTGTGAAGAGGGATTTAAACAAAGCGATACGCGAATAACTCCTTATCTCCTCTCATTACACGCCACATTGCATGGCATTACTCAACCGCAGGTGTAACCCATCAGTTTATATTCCCTGACGTGACCACATACCACAGATTAGAGGACCGAGCACGCATGCGCAGGAGCCCTCCTAGGGGGGTCTTATAACATAACACAGCCAGGGTGCGGATGGCTTAAGGTTTAATAGGCCCTATAGGCCCAAAGGTTTGCACTCTTTTTTTTGGTTGTAGTTTGTATTCCCGGCCAACAGGTGGCGCCGTCGGTTCTTCACTCTGACTCTTCTGATAGGCGGAAAGAAGAAAAAACAAAAGAAAACACGCTCGGAAAATCCAAGATGGCACTGCCCAGAGCAGGTGGGTAGGACGCGTTGCTATAGACAACCGGCTGCTGGTTATCGTGGCACAAGAGCTACAGCCGTTTGATCACATCTTTATGTAAAAAAATATACGTCAAAATGCCTATATATGCAAAACACAGATAGTTGTTCGATAGCCTAGACTGTTGACTGTTTGAATGACGCGACCCTAATTACGTTTCAACACCTCTTAATGCTCTGATTTCACCTCGTCCTCCAGGAAGGTCTGCCATTGTTGTATCCTTTTTATGTCATCCGATTGCGCATACGGTGGGAATGAACATGGATAGCGTTGCTTGAAAAGCCATCTACACCAGTAGTTACCGGTGCAGTAGTAACAGCACCAGTAACAGAACAGCACCAGTAACAGCTCCAGTAACAGCACCAGTAACAGCTCCAGTAACAGCACCAGTAACGGCTCCTTAACATCTCAACGCCCAGCTGTCGTCCGTTCCTTTCCAGCTGCTCCTGTATCTGTCAGCCGTCTACTTTGTCTTCTACTTCCTATGCACACTGTGCATGATCATCTACAAGAGTGAGTATTATGGGGTTCCCCCCCCCCCTCAGTCCACAATACAGTACGACCTGCCACAATACACAATACAGCCGGTAGGAGATGCAAAGTGTTGTTTTTGTGTCCATGATCTCAGGTCATGTCCTCAGCTACCCCGAGGAGAGTCTGGCCTGCGACCTGGGTCTGCTGCTGCTCATGGCTGCGCTGGAGGCTCTCCGTCTTTTCTTCGGCGAGTAAACACACGACATCCACTGTGTGTGTGTTGTGTGTGTGTGTGTGTGTGTGTGTGTGCGCAACACAGGTCGATGTCTCCCTCCCTCCAAGCTGCCTTTGTCGCAGGCGTGGGGCCACTTCCACAGACCTAGAGTAGATCCTGCTGCTTCTTATAGTTACCCTGTGGAGAAAGGGAAATGTTGTACAACTGAACTCCACTTAAAACTCCACTTAAAACTATATATATATATATATATATATATACATATACATATGAATGTCTGTACCAATGGGTGACTGTGAGGCACTCATTATAAAGTCATTATTACTCATTATAAAGCACTTTGAGCGGCCACAGGTCAGAAAGTCTCTACAATATATACATGCAGTCCATTGACATATTTCCTCTCACGTGTGCTTCTCATCTTAACCCGCACCACAACAGGGATAATGGGGAACCTGCAGGAGACTGAGGGCCATGTTGTGGTGAACCTGGTCCTCACCGGGGCCACCATGCTGCTCTCGGTGTACTTCTTCGCCTGGCAGTCGTACGTGCTGCGGGCCGACCTCATCATCAACGCCGTGCTGCTGGTTATATACGGCCTGGGCGGAGTCCTGGCTTTCATCGCGGTCGCCCGGTTCACAAGGTCAGCGGTCTGCCACTCGCTCTCACTCTGTCACCTACAATCTCTCTCTCTCTCTCTCTCTCTCTCTCTCTCTCTCTCTCTCTCTCTCTCTCTCTCTCTCTCTCTCTCTCTCTCTCTCTCTCTCTCTCTCTCTCTCTCTCTCTCTCTCTCTCTTTCTGACTCTTGTTGTATAACAGGGTCAGCATGGGAGACCACATTCTTGATAGCCATTCACATTTCCCAACCATGAAAATGTAATGAACATAAATAAATGAATACATTTGAATGTACATTTGTAACCACGTGAAAACAACTGACCTATTTAAAAGCATGATTAATTCATCTTGATTGACAAGATATTTCCACAAGATTAGCATCTCATTCGTTTGTTTTGAATAGGCCTGATTGCTTCAAGCTTTTCCTTTGTCTACCTCCTTTTCTTCATGAATGATAAAAGCCTGGTTCTTCGGGACTTGTTTGAATTATTGATTTGAGCGTCATTCAACAAGTGTTACTGAATACCTTGTTCGATGCTGTCGCATTCTCAGATTTTCCCTGCAGGACCGATCTCAGAAAAACTATCCTAGCTTTATTCAGAGAAATTGGATGGATGTTTTACATGCGATATACATATCACAACAACACACATTTTGTCTAAAGGTAAAATATAAATAGTGTGCTGAATGAGAGAATAACACAATAATATAGACACAATAATATATACATACACAATATTGTTGATGGAAAATTATTTATGGCTCTGGATGCAGTTTCAACTAAAGGTATCATTATAATTAAAATGCACTCAAGAACAAATGATAAAGTTGGCTGTTGTGATTTTCTTTGTCTTACAGTATCAACTCATAAAAGAGCTCTTCTTGGACTGTGTGACAGTTTGAAACACCACCCAAAACAGAACAACACGTTTTCTTTTATTGTATAGTTTTATTTATTTTTTGGTTTGCTTATGGTTTCTGCTTTTATACAGACTAGGTGATCTTAAATAGGTATTTTTTGAACAACACTTATTTTTGTATATAATTTTTCATAAAAATAGAGTTCATATAATATGGCTATATCACAGAATTGTGTCATAGATATGGCATTATTATTATTTCAGTTAAAAATGTTTATATATTTGTCTATTATTGTTTGTTATCGAACCTGTATATGTTATTATCTTCTGTTTGTATCTTATGTGTGTTTGTGTTCAATTTACTGAAAATGTATAAATTACCTGCCAAGTTTTTCTTTTACCTCTAGAGGGCAGAATTGACTTTCTAATAGCCTATAAATATTTTGTAAATGTTGTACAAACTTTTTTTACTGAAATAAAATGTCTTACGCTGAAATAGTAACTGGTGATTCGTCTCGTTGAAAGCATATTCATCCTATAGCACTGAACATGTGATGTACTTGAGGTTCAACCAATTTTCAATTTTTCCATCTCGCATTCTTCAAAAGGGTTAATAATCAAACCCATTTCCAAGGTTTCCATGGCAACCCTGCTTCAACACATTGCATTTCACACCACATTACGCATGTGTGTGTGTGTGTGTGTGTGTGTGTGTGTGTGTGTGCGCGCGCGTGTGCGTGCGTGTGTGTGTGTGTGTGTACTTGAGCAACAACACAGCAGTAGGCCTACAAGTGGGCGCACAAGGGATTACATTTGTTAATTCGTTAAATCACTGTGACTCGCCATACTCTCCCCCATTTTGCCCTGAAAAGAATAGTCCCATCATGGCCTACTAACAACATACATAGGCCTATCCTGGGCTATTGTTTAATCACTTAAATTAAATTAAATTAAACATTGTCGTTTACTCTGCTATGCTGGAGCGGCACCAGGAGGTGCTCATTCCTACCTGTAGGTGGCACTAAAACCCCGGAGCAACGTGGCTCCTTTCCTCCATGTGGTCTGGGTCCTGCTTTACACCCTGGACCCCGACTTTACAGGCTGACAGGAGGGGACATGGTGATGATACAATAACAACAACAACAAAAAATACAACCCTACATCTCCAGCCATCAAAAAAAGGAAAATACAACGCAAGCTGTCGTGTGAAGCCCTATGACACTACAGCGCCGAAACGGTCGCCAAAATATCACCGCAGCCATTATACTGCAAAACTTATGCACGTGTCTGGTTATATGTTAATGGATATATACCGCTTCTGGGTGCGTTATAGGTGGTGTGAGGCCACCCTTGGGATTAACATACGACCCAGCTGCTCTACAGGACCTGTTGGGCTCAGGGAGAACGGGTTTGGAGGTGTTCTGGTGAACCCAGCCAGGCTCCGCCCCTTTTCCAGGTAGGGTTACCTGCGGAGTCACCTGTCAGCCAGGTAAACCCGCGCTGCTTTCTCACTCACAGCCGACTGTGAGAACCGGCAAACCCCACCGTCCAGGAAGAGCAGCAAGCTTATACATTTGCATATATATTTTTTATTATTATTATAATTTTTTGTACTATTTAACAACACACCACAACTTCCGACTAAGATTTACTGCATGAGCCAGCCTCCCGCAGGCCACCTCCAGGCATAGCGGACCCGACGGCGGACTGATGCATGTGGAGCTGCTCCGTCCTCGCTTGTCCCCCTGAGCATCCCAGCTACAATACAGGCCTATACACTACAAGCTGTGGCACAAGGTAGGTCATACGCCAAATGAAAAACCACTATATATATATATATATATATATATATATATATATATATATATATATATATATATATATATATATATATATATATATATTTATTTATTTATTTATTTATTTTTTATTTTTTATTTTTTATTTTTTATTTTTTTGTATTATAATTATTATTATTGGTTTTTTTTCGTCTTTTTTCTTTTTGTTCAACTTTTATTTATCTCATTTTATCACCTCTGAGTCTCTCTCTCTCTCTCTCTCTTTATATATATATATATATATATATATATATATATATATATATATATATATATATATATTAGGCTGTAGGCTTATATAAGTGTTGGAGGGGTTTTTATAAGTGAATTGCGAGTAGGCAAAATAATGATGAGGTGAACAGTTTTTAAAGTTTGACTAAAAGAGGGAAACATTAGGGACCGAGACTAAAGAATAGTCTAAATGTGATATTAGAGACAGTATATGATACCAGTGTTATTTGAGTCTATGTGTTGTGTATTTTTAAACCCCAACATGGTGGTGGTGGTGTTGTTGTTGTTGTGTATAATCGCTATGAATAGGCCTTAATTGATAGCTATCCATGTGAAATCTGAGCTGGGGGCTGGCTGGCTTCAGCCCATTGTCTCCTGAATAAAATAATGTCACATTGGACACACGGGTATACCTCAGTAATAAACAGGTCGACTGAAAATGCGTGTGTTGGTCAGTTGTCGAAGCCATTAAATTGCCTACAATCTGATAACTCCTATCTCATCCAAAACGCAGGGCCAGAGCCCAAAGTTCACATTGGCTTGTCGTGGGACAGTCTGGGATCACACCTCTCTCCAACATTGCACAAGAGGTCCTGTCCATGGCACGCTCCTACCCCCACTCAACTATTTGCCAAGCAACACCAAGCAATTTCTAATCAATGGGTTATGAAGCCCTGCATGTCAAAGTTATTGAGCTTAGCTTTCGTTTCATGTGAAGATACACCAGTGCATGGATAAACCCACACTTGTTTGATTCCAGATGTAAAATCAGGAATGCATACACTTTACGTTAAGTGACAGGTGCAAAGATGCAAATAGTAATGATATAAGCCGTAATAAAAATGCAATTACCATTTTATCTGCCGCTCTGAAGTAGGCCGGTATAAAAGTGTGCAGCGACATACTTTGACCCATACGTGTCAAACATCACATCAGATATAATAGACTAGGCTACCTCCCTAGCTTCATTCCATTAAGGCCAGTCAATACACAGACATGAAGTCAACACAGATGACAGGTGACAACAGGTATTTCCACGAACACCTATGAGGCTTGTAGGGTATACTGTAAAATCCTAAATCAGCGTAAATATACGGTAACCTAGGCTAATGAAAAGACAACGATGACAATGATGCAATATGTTGTGCAGTGTATTGACATCAGTGTAATGGCTGTCTATCCATCGAGGGTGAGACAGCCTGGGCCCCCTATGCGGGGGAGGTGTGTGTGCACAGAGAGAGAGCTGGCTCGGTGAGGACTTAACAACACATGACACCCCGCCTGCTGTGCACTGACTTCACCTTCTTCCCGAAAAGCTGGCGGTAGGCCAGGGCCGGCAACAATAGCACCGAGAGAAGATGACCAGTGAGATAAAGACAGAAAGAGGAAGTCGACCTTTTGTGCGGAGTTGCCGTATTCTCACTCACTATCCCGTGTCCCTTTCTCCTGCCAAGCGGCTCTGGGGAGTCAAATTTGAGTATTGGGAGTATCAGACACAGGACTAGAAAACAAACAAAACAGCAACAACTAGATTTGACCCCGGGGGCCGGGCATATAAACTTACCTAAACTATGATGAACTAACCTAAACGCTAGATGGGGACCCTCTCGGTGAGGGCTATGTCAACTTTAAGTGCGTTAGATTATCCACAGAGATTATCGATGAAGGCAGATTATGTTTATCATTTGCTGTGAGATAAACTATAGTGACCCGGTGCTTGTGTATGTCTAACAATTGAAGGTAATTGTTTATTATGTAACACTTGGCAAAGTCCTTCCCATGGTATGAAAAATAAAGAGAAGAAAAGCTTTTTCATGGGAAAGCGGTTTTGTCATCATACGGTTATTTGCAAGTTCCATCTTGCTGCAGAAATATGATATAAAAAACGACGGCGAATGTCACAGAGTGTAAAGATGTCGCTAGTACCGACTGATTGGCCATTTAAAATGCCCACCACAACTGACACCACATCCTGTCCTCTTCTTGCCGTTAGTTAATAATACACGCTAACGGAGCTCTTTAAAGAGACACATGCGTACGCACCACAGTCGCCCGAGGTAATCGCAAACCTACCTACCAAGTGCATGTACTCGTGGAGGAAGAGTAATAATTAAAGTAGAGCATTGGCGATTCCCCTTATTGGCAGTTGAAACCCCAGTAGAACGAAGGGATTCAAATAGAGACGGTTCACACACACACTGTAAACCCGAATGTCCAAAGTAATGAAATATATTAAGTAGTGCATACTCAAAGTTTTAGAAAAAGTTGTACTAACTTAATTATGTCAAGTTGGTGTAACTTCTTCTTACTTTTGAGTTATTTAAACTAATATTTTTTGATTAAATTGAACTGTTTTGTGTTTTGTGTAAGTACAACTTAAAAACAATATTTAAGTATAACTTAAGATGAATAAGTAATAACATATTCTTCCCTTTTGTGTAATTTTAACTGCTCATTTAATTGAACTGTTTTGTGTTTTGTTTAAGTAGCCTATAACTTTAAAACACTATTCTCTTTGTAAATGGGGTTGGGGCACATGGTCTGAGGTGAATTTCTCTGAGGCTAGTTTTACGAAGCACATAGATATACACTCACCGGCCACTTTATTAGGTACACCTGTCCAACTGCTCGTTAACGCAAATTTCTAATCAGCCAATCACATGGCAGCAACTCAATGCATTTAGGCATGTAGACATGGTCAGGACGATCTGCTGCAGTTCAAACCGAGCATCAGAATGGGGAAGAAAGGGCTGGTCTGAGTATTTCAGAGACTGCTGATCTACTGGGATTTTCACGCACAACCATCTCTAGGGTTTACAGAGAATGGTCCGAAAAAGAGAAAATATCCAGTGAGCGGCAGTTCTGTGGGCGCAAATGCCTTGTTGATGCTAGAGGTCAGAGGAGAATGGCCAGACTGGTTCGAGCTGATAGAAAGGCAACTGTAACTCAAATAACCACTCGTTACAACAGAGGTATGCAGAAGAGCATCTCTGAACGCACAACACGTCGAACCTTGAGGCGGATGGGCTACAGCAGCAGAAGACCACACCGGGTGCCACTCCTGTCAGCTAAGAACAGGAAACTGAGGCTACAATTCGCACAGGCTCACCAAAATTGGACAATCGAAGATTGGAAAAACGTTGCCTGGTCTGATGAGTCTCGATTTCTGCTGCGACATTCGGATGGTAGGGTCAGAAGGGAGCAGGCAAGAAAATACTGTATTAAGTATTACAAGTATTAAGTTGATAAAGTAATAAACTGAGTTAAGTTAACATGAAAATGGTGTGGTTGTGAACTTATTTTTTAAAGTTCTGTGAACTTATTCCAGTTGATTGTAAACTGGAAACTTGTAAGTCATATTGACTGAAGATTATTGAGTCGCCTTAACTGAAAATGTTTAGGCAGGGGGGCGGCAGTAGCTCAGTAGGTAGAGCGGGTGGACAGAGCGGGGTCGTCCACTAACCGTAGGGCCGGCGGTTCGATCCCCTTGATCCCCGCTTCCAAACTGTCTGCGTGTCGAAGTGTCCTTGAGCAAGACACTGAACCCTGAACCCCAACTTGCTCCCCGGGCGCTGATCATAGCAGCCCACTGCTCCTACGTACAGTAGGATGGGTTAAATGCAGAGGACAAATTTCCTTCCCGAACATGGGAATGACAAATAAAGACCGAAAGGTCCCCCTTAATTAATTTTAATTATATTAACTGAAGATAATTGAGTCGCCTTAACTGAAAATGTTTAGGCATATTAACTGAAGATAATTGAGTCGCCTTAACTGAAAATTGTAAGTCATATTAACTGCAAATATTTGAGTTGAGCTAAATGAGCACTTTAATTTAACTGTTATCAAAAGATACAAGTGGCAAGTCATCTAACCTTTTAAGTTCAGGAAAATTTGGACTTTTAAGTTAGTCAACTTAAAACAATTAAGGCAATCGATTGCCTTAATCTTTTTGAGTTCTGGGAACTTATTCGGGTTTACAGTGCAAGCATTGAGTTCATGTGCGTTAGTATCCCGAGCAGACGGCACACATTACACAAAAACATTATTATTATCTATTAAACATGAGCATTATACATATAAGGGAGTCTCAAAACACAGACCCAAGTAGGTATAGCTGTAAAGTAACTCTTTGCTATTGTGCTGTGCCTTATCTTGTAATTCTACCGTTTTCAAAGCAAGGCTTTGTTCAGTATTTATTTTCTTATTTGTTTCTTAACGTGGGACAGCAATCATCAAATTGTTCGGTCGCTATAAGGGCTAATTTATAAATGCCGTCTATGTAGATATAGGCATCAGATCTCCTTACAGCGGGCAGGTCAGCCTGCTGTCTGCCATTGTCTCACAACGGTCGGGCTATGAGGCCCAACACCTGTCTGCTCCACCTGAAAACACTCTTTTATTTACATCTATGTGTGGCCATTGCTCATGTGTATTGTAGAAACGACGAAAGATGTGGAGGGATGGTCTGTCTGTCTGTCTGTCTGTCTGTCTGTCTGTCAACACACTTGCATACATTATGGACAGACTTTTGCTTTGTATATTTTCCTCATCTCCCTCTCTCCCCCTCTCTCTCTCACACTTTTCCAGGTGGATGTCTTAAACCATGAGTATACTGGGACTTCGGGGACAGGCCAAGTGAGCGCACACACACTCACACACACACACGCACACACACACACACACACACACACACACACACACACACACACACACACACACACACACACACACACACACACACACACACACACACACACACACACACACACACACACACACACACAGAGTCTCAGACTGGAATTCTGTCCACCATGTTACATATTTACCTTTCCCTCCATTAGGGGACGGCCTTATCCAAAGGTACTTGCATAGGGCCCAGGAGAGCACAAGAATGGCTAACCTAGTATGTGGGGAGGGATTGTGGGTCAGGGACCTCGGGTACAGAGCACCTCTGTTGAGGAATGTTTGTTCAGTATGGGTCCCTGGCTCCAGTCACTTTCTTTTCTCATGTCCAACGCCCCCTCTCTCGCCCTCCCTCCCTCCCTCCCTCCCTGTCTCTCTCCCTCCCTCCCTCCCTCTCTCTCGCTCTCTCTCTGACCCTCTCTTTCCCTCTCTCCCACTCTTTCCCTCCCTCTCTCACCTTCTCATCCTCTCTCACTCTCTCTCTCACTCTCTCTCTCTCGCTCTCCCCTCTCTCTCTCTCTCTCTCTCTCTCTCTCTCTCTCTCTCTCTCTCTCTCTCTCTCCATGTTGCCTTGCTGACTGGCCCATATGCCGGGGATCTCAGGCTTAATCTAATCCAGTCCCGGCCAGTCCGCTTGTGTACATCACCTCCCGTCTTTATGTATTGGCTATTTATGATTAAGTGACATTAAGGGCAGAGACGTGTCACAGAAGAAGGAGGAGGACAAGATGAAGGGCAGAATGCGTAACTCTTCTTCTCTCGATCACAGTGGGGTGGCCCGGTCGGACAGCAGGATCAGTGCCAAGGCCCTTTATGGTAAGAGGATGCATTCACGTGTCTCAAAGAAGTTGTTTGTGTTTGTCAAAAAGCGATCATTCATTTTTAAGTGATTCATGATAAGTTATTTTTCTATTGGTTATCAAGTGTTCTTTTTGTCCGTGACAGCGGTCGTGAAATGTGTCTGTGATTGTGATTTATGCAAAACGGCATGCAGGCTGTTTACTCTGCCTGGTGGTACTGCCGTGCGTGTTTGAAGAACGCTCAAACTGTACGGTGGCCCTGAGAGCTCAACACACTGCAACCGAAGAAAGAAACACATGCAAATAGACAAAACACAAGCAAATTAAAAAAAAAAACATCTTCATCGAATTGACAACACACGTGCAGCGTTTAGAAAACGCAACGCAACACATTACAGAAACGCGCCGCAAATACAGACAACACAACGCAATACAGACAACACAACACAATACAGAAACCTCTGGAACATATATATTATATATATATGACTCCATTGTTATTGAGAACAATCATAACAGTAGCCTATTTGCATGGCAAATCACCCTGGCAGGAAACCCGGCACCGCCTGGGCCCACAGTAGGATTTGTGCTGTGATCTGTGCTGTGGCCCCAGAGCCCCTCCTGGAAAAAAAAAACAGACGTGCCAGCATATACCCTGCCTGCAGTGACAAGATGGGGCCAACGTCCCGCTGATGCAGACTGACAGACAAGACAGAATCTCTGTGGACGTCTCTGTATCATGTGGCGTAGTCGGCTGTGCTGTGTGGCGTGTACAGTATATGTGTACAGTATATATACGACTGGGGGTGGCCATGATGGATGTGCAACGCGTTGGCAGCAACTTTGACTATGCCGAGCAAACACCGGTGTGTCTATGCATGAGATGTGCTGCTCGCCTTGTGACCATGGGTGCAAATGAAAAAGTGTATGGCCCATGTCATAGCGCGTTTGTTCGTTTGTATCCTCGCCATAAGTGAGCACGAGAGAAAGAAAGCACGAGAGAGAGAGAGAGAGAGAGAGAGAGAGCAGGGTGTGTTTGTTTTTAATGTGCGGTCGGAACAGGGTGGGGATCCCCATGTCGTACAGGTGAATAAAAGAGGCATTGAACGAGGAAAGTGAGGGGGGCGGAGCCTGTTTCTGCCTCGCCCCACTTCCTGTCCTGGCTGATTCACTCACTAGCTCCTACACCCAGCAAACACACATTCTTTGTACGGCCTTAAAACCAACCAAACCAAAGCAACCCAACCAAACCTCATTCTTCAGTCAGCCGATAGACACTGTAATGACAGAAATATTCAAAATATTTGTATGACTAGTTTTAATGTGGTGTAGGATTATATTATATTATAGTATTGATAGTATATTGAGCATCAGTGTGTGTTTTGTGTGCATGTGTGCATGCGTGTGTGTGTATGTGTGTGAGTGTGTGTGTGTGCATGCCTGTGTGTGTGTTTGTGTGTGTTTGCGCGTGTGCACACGTGCGTGTATGCATGCGTGTGTGTGATGACGTGAGGTTGTTTTTCAGTGTCTCAGTGTTTCCTGTGGCAGATGGTCACTGTTACCTTTTCACAGCGTGATGACCAGGCAGCACTGTGTCCCTCTTCGCATTGTATGTGTACAATGTCCCCTACGCACCTCGTAGAGAGAGGTTAACAAATGCTGGGTTGGTTGCTGTTGCCGCCCAATATTATGTGAGCAGGCCTACAAATGACAGGAAAATCCTCATTCAAAAATCTCTCCCTCATGCAGAACTATCACCTGTTGTTGCTGTAATGCAACATAGTGGTAGATGCAAATCCCATTTAATGAGGGCTCTCCTACTTGGTTTATCATTGATAGCATCAGGACAGGTTGGAGACTGGAAGGGGTGTAAACAACAAAAGAGTGATCACATAAGATTCCACAAACCTGGATAACAGACAAGACATATCTTTATGACTTCAGGTAAAAGGATTTCCTAAGCATACATAGGCTGAAACTGACAAATGTTTTTTTAGGTCCTTTAAATCTGAAGCATTTGTATATGACTTTATTATATTCATTTGACTTTTCTTTTCTTTTTTCCACAAACAAATTCATGAACATACATGTATTCAGCATACAATATTCAGTCATGTCGACTACATATAAGTCATTTAGAGTGTTCTGCCTACAGTGTATGATAGTGAGAACTTAAAGTCCCTGTAATGCAAAAGTAAATATGTGGTTTGAGTTAGTCACACCACAGACAAATGTGTTATTAACCACCCAACCAAATTTGAATGATTAAAAAAGTCGGCAAGTTCATAAAATGAGGTTTCAAAATTGTAATCTCGTCGCTGAAACCACGCCCATCTAAAATGAAGACAGATTCAGCAACTGCATGGCTTATTTCTCGCCTAAAATGTTTTCAGAAACACATTTTAGTGTACTACTTAGCTGTTAAATGAGATGGTTTGTGAGGGGGCTACCATATTGGTCCGGTTTGAAATCCGAAAGCAGACGGCCCACAACGGAAAGCGCTTGTTCAATCAGGTGCAGCCAGGAAGTGTTTGCGCAGGCTGTTGCCCGCTCAACGGGGAAACAACAACAACCATGTCATCACTCACTCTGACCAATGGTGCACCTCTGTCACGCTGCCTGTGAAAACCCAGTGTAATGCGCTTTAGTTGTTATATAGATTGTTATATAAATCCTCAACACAAAAATGGTGAAAAACAGAAAAACGGTCTCACTCCATGTAGTATACTACACGGTTCTACAGTCTTTTCACATGTTTTCAGCAATTACTTTTTAATGTGTGTAATGTGTTTAGAAACAAATCTCTGAATTTGCTATACAGGGACTTTAAACACATTCTATCACGCCAAGAAGATCTTGTTGCAAAATGTGTTTTGGCCATGCTTCAAGGGACATATGGTCAAATCTGCATGGACACAGTGGCATACCTCCGCACCATAGAGGGCTTTAGTTATAAATAATCCTTTGCTTTACATCATTCTAGAAATATAAATCACTAGTTTCACTGTTGCAGTCTTTCAGTTATATTTACACAAGTTCCATTGCATCAGTCTCAGTTTAGGTTGTTACCTTTGCTCTACTAAATATGAATCATATTATCATAATTATAATACAATTAACAATAATTGTACTACAGTACATTACTAAATAATGACCTAGCATTCAGCTCATGTAAAATTACCGACTGAAGGGTATGTATGGTAGGGGTGCATGGTCAGGTGTGCTTAAGGTGTAGTGATTAGCTCGGGCGCTATTGAACCGAGTCCATTTTGGGCCCATGAATAGAGCTGAAGAACTGCCAGACAGCCATGTTTATAGCTGGTTAGTGGCTCCGGAGAGCCCTGAGGATCTGCCCATCTGCCTGCTAAGTGGTTCTCATTGCAAGCTGTTGCAGCGCTGTGAATTGATTGGCATAAATGTCAGTCATTAATAAAGCATGGGTGCCGGCTCGGTTTTCACAAAGACACCTGGCCGCTTGTATTTCAGACGGTGCAAGTCAAGCAGGGAGGGACTGGACATACAGGAAATGGCTGAAACAAGAAAGTAGGCGTATCGTTCCGTAGCCGTCGTCGTCAATGGTTATGTGGATATTTCTGGTTGTTTTTACATGAGGTCCTGCAGAATGTGCATGGCGAGATTAATAGGGGTGTATTGGGCCATGTTTAGGGTTAGGGTTTGGGTTTGGGTTAGGGTTTGGCGAATTTGGAAATATACAATGAAGGATGTGGTAGTTGTAAGGAAAGGATACAATGTAGAGCCTTGACACACACTGTGGTCAGAAGTTATGCAAACAGAAACCCATTGTTTTAGATTCATAGAAAGTGTGTATAGAATCAAGGTGGGACGAGAAAAAATTGATATGAGACTTGGCAGCATATATAGGTGAGAGGGAAAAGCCCTTATTCACAAACCCTTATTTAATCAAGTAGTTACCTGTAGACCTGTTGATCCGGAGAATACGCAACAATAAGAAAATATACCTTAAACACTTGCTAGCTTGCATTTGAAATGGAATACATTTTCAGTAAATGAAGGAGTAGATGCGATTATTTTTAGTGTCATTGCTGCTAAAACACTCAAGTTGTACTCAGTTTTGCATTGCATGAACAATAAAACGTCAGATACGTCACATTTACTTGCAGCCATGAACATTTATCTCTATTATCAAATTAAACTGCTTTATCACTATCAATAAATTATGTAACACATAATCATTCCTCCATTCAATGATATTCATGCCAACGTGTAAGTTGTCCAGCTATAAATCGGTGTCAGGGATCTTTGACCTCAGGTCAATCTGATTGTTGCAATGTGTAATCTATGATGTATAACAATAATACAAATACTGCAATTAGGGACTGTACGATATTTACCGGGGGGGGAGGGCCGGTCGTCAGGGGGGGAGGGCCTAGGATAATTTTTTTAAGCCTTAGGGGAGGGCCCAGGAGAATATTTTTGGCCTGGGGGGAGGGCCGAGGAAAATTATTGGGGGGGCAATCGTCATGACTCATGCCGAGTTCGATGTTTAAATGAAAGATAGGATAGCCTGTAAGGAAGTGAACGTCTCCTTTACCATAACCATAACCCTTTTGGAGTGAATTGTTTCACAGTAGACTGCGGACGCTGTAGACTCTGCTCTGCGAGCGGACGCTGTAGACACTGCTCGTCTCATACCACCGCGAACGGGTTTATGAGAACCCAGATCGTTTCACAGACGCGGGAGGGTACCTTTGGCGTCAGTATCCAGGGCTTAATTTGGGCCGGAACACGCCGGAATATGTTCCGGCACCTCCAACGGTGGATCCGGCACCTTTTTTATTTTTTTATTCCCCCCCCCCCCGCCGTCAGTGGTTACGATCGCGCAACCCCGTCATCAGTCCGCGGTCCCCCCCCCCCCCCCCTCCCGTTGACAATCACGAACACCCCCCCCCCCCACCCACCCCCGGGCGTGACAAATCGTCGGTAGGCCTATATTACGAGTTGGGATGAGAACGGGTTGTCTGCCGAAACCGTCAAGTCTAAATCATGCGATAGGCGCGCACGATGACATCCTCACAGCATGCACACGGGCTGTGTGTGGACTCAGGTCTGCGGCTGAGTCCGCGGCCGGGTCCGCGGGTCCGGTGCTGGGTCCGCGGCTGGCGGGTCCGGTGCTCCCCCCCCCCCCCCGTTGACAATCGCGCCGAATGTAGAGCATATTGTAATGCAGCGTTGAATGGATGAATAGCTTACATAAGGGTCCCCAGCACTTTTCAAACCACACTCAAGCTTATGGTTATTGTCCCCACCACTTCTAAAACCAAACTGACGCCACTGACCACATAGACCAAGAATCGCAGGGTGATCATTAGTCGCTCTTAGTCACAGTAGTTTGTGTTTTGTCTTATAATAGCCTATAAGGTACAATGTCATCAGCCAAGTTGTGAAATTATTGGGGGAGTCTCGTAACATTGATAAAAGCAGGCTTGTCCCCATTCTCAAGTTCAAGGCACAGCGTGGCATAAACCCCTGCTCTTGCTGCGTGTGTACCCGTGTGTGTGTATGTGTGCTTATGTGGCCGTTTTAACCTTGTAAACGTCATTTTCCGACCAATTTTATTTGATTCACGTAGCGGGGAGGGCCTAGGAGAATTTTTTTGAGCCGGGGGGAGGGCCCCGGAAAAAAAAAATTACCAGGGGGGAGGGCCAGGCAGAACAATTTTAACCCGATCGTCTGGCGACCGGCCCTCCCCCCCCCGCTAAATATCGTACAGTCCCTTAGTAATAGTAATTATTTATTATTATTACAAAGTCATAATTTTCCCATCATGGTTCCATAGACCAAATTAATTTAGACAGAACAAAATGCCTGGGTTAGTTGAGCCGCAGTTGGATGGCTTTTATTCTTTAAACACAAATTTAAATTCAGTTTAGATATCTGGGGGGGAGGTATTGAACTTATTGAGGACAAGGTGTGTAACAGTACTCTTAGGATGGTTCCCGTAAACGTGAATTTTCCACTTCCTTATTGCCTGGTGGCTGTCTGACACTCTAAAGCGTCAGCAGATTGCTGCACTACTCAGACTGTTTGTGTCAGCACTGCCGGCAATATGTGGTCTTCAGGTCAGTGGCACCGCTGGCATCTTACTCTGAATATATACGCACAGGGACACACAGGGTTGTAGAATTAAATCTCAGTGTTTTTCTAACCCCACAGAACAGCGGAAGAAGTACTCCAACTCCAATGTTATTATGCACGAGACGTCGCAGTATCACGTCGAGGTAAGAGCTTCCTACAGCGCCACTTTGGTCAGCCGATGGAATTTATGTTGTACTTTGCTTTGAGGTCAATGTATACAACCCCCACTGATATACCTATCTGGCTCCATCTACTATACTCTGGCTCCGTCTCATGGCAATTGTCAAGTGACTGAAGGGATGATCTTAGTTCTTCATTTATTCAGGTATTCATTTAGTGGTTAAAATGTATTTTCATTATTTTGTATAGAGTATTCAAAAGCGACTGTTTTCCAGTTGTGTGATGCTGTGAGCAAATAACCATGGAAATGAATCTGTTCATTAAACTATTCATTAACACGCCAAGGGAATCGGTAATGCTTGTGTTGGGTGATGTGTGGGTGTGCACGTACGTGTCTCCAGCTTGGCTGTGATTGCTGTGTCCGCATGCACTTTACAACCGAGGACCGTTTTAACCCTCTTGCACGCCAATTTCCTAGAAACACAAAAACTATTGTAATTACAGTGTACTGAAATTGAATTGAATTGAATTGCTTATGCTAGAAATCACTCTCTCGCCAGTCTATAACGGGACACGGAAACGATAACTTTCTCATTCATAACAGTTGCTGAATGGTAAATATGCTCCAATTCAAATGATGATCATTGTCAGTAGATGTAGGTTGTTGGTATAAGCCCGCCCAAGCCTGCCATTGGGTGACTGAAATAGTCGCCCAATTTTTTAGGCTCTGGGTGGGTTTATACCGTTGCTGCAGCCTGGGCTTAGCGCCACCCAAGACTATTGTGATTGGTTAAAGAAATACAAACAAGACGGAGCATTTTTTCCTCCTATACCAGAATGATAGTGAGTAGAGACAGACGTTGCACTGACAATAGTCTGGCTATGCGAGACTATTGTCAGTGCGATTACGCTTTGAACTTCCCTTTGTTCAACATTTTGCTTCGGGCGACTCTATGTGTCAATGACAACACAGTACATTCCCCTCAGCATCTCTCCACCTTCATGATGGACAAGACGGAATCCATCGCCACTGTGGACGACGCCATCAAGAAGCTGGTCCTCCTGGACTCCAAAGACAAGATCTGGACCCAAGAGATGCTGCTGCAGGTCACAGACAAGGCCGTCCGACTGCTGGACTGCGACACGCAGGTGCTGCTCCTTTGAAACCCTCACGCTCATCTCCATCTGAGCACATTTAATACTTCCACCTTTTTAATCTGAGCTGGTTCGGGGACTTTGGAACCAGTGTGAGGTTATCTTTAATTACTGGCATTGGATAAATCTGATACCCTGCTTTGTTTGTCTTCGACCTCATATCGTTGATGCCAACTCTGTCCTACCTAATTCTGCAGGAAGAGCTGGAGAACTTCCCCCTACCCACAGTCCACCATTGTCAGACTGTGCTGAACCAGACACGCTACCCCTCTGTGCTGCTGCTGGTGTGTCAGGACAATGAGCAGCACAAGCCAGACATTCACTTTTTCCACTGCGATGAGGTGGAGGTGTGTGTGTCACTTTTATTGAAAAACACTAGAAAATCTAGAAAGACAAAATGTGAAGGTTGTGCTGGTGGTGGAGGTGTGGTGTGCATGCATGCATGCATGCGTGTGTGTGTGGGCGTGTGTGTGTGTGTGTGTGTGTGTGGGGGGGGGGTGTGTGTGTGTGTGTGTGTGTGTGTGTGTGTGTGTGTGTGTGTGTGTGTGTGGGTGTGTGGGTGTGTGAGTGGGTGTGTGTGTAGTTTTATTGTTGTGTGATCTTATGAATGTGGTGGTGGAGGCGTGCGTGTGCATACATGTGTGTGTTATGTGTGTGGGTGTGTGTAGTTTTATTATTTTATTGTTGTGTTATGATTGTTACCTTGTCAACACCTAGTCAACAACATTGACTAAGTGTAAGGTGTCTTTCTTTTTTTCTTTTTTTCTTGTCGTCTTTTGTTGCTATGTATATGCTTCCAGAATTACTAGAAGCCAGTATTATTATTGTGTTATATATTAGTTATTTGAATTTACAAGTCTAATATTTATGAACTCTTTGTATGTTATATATTAAGCAGCTTGACATATTAGGCATGTTCATAAGACATAGACATATAGTATACCGTATTAACGTATTACTAACGTATTACTGTATCTTTAGGCTACAGTTTATCAAATCAGTTTCAATTTTGAGTGAAAACAACCCACCTAGTATTGACTTTATGTCAAATGCACAAATGTTCATAGTCA
Organism: Merluccius polli; assembly: GCA_030340625.1. Lineage (NCBI taxonomy): Eukaryota > Metazoa > Chordata > Actinopteri > Gadiformes > Merlucciidae > Merluccius > Merluccius polli. The sequence continues at coordinate 104,297 of JAOPHQ010005742.1, read as the reverse complement.
GAGGAGAGGGAGGAGCGCTTGTGCACACAGCAGTAATTGACAATAAGTCAACTATTCCAAAAAAAAAAGTCAATACACTAGATGGAGTACAAAATACGAGTGCTCGTCCCAGCTCTGCCGCTCGGTAAGCAGGCTTACTAAAGGTCCACACTTAACAGAATAAAAGTGGTGGTACGGTATTATAAATCGTATTGGTATAACGAGTAAATACCGTAAATGAGGCATTTGTGTCTGTATGTTATCAACGTGACTGGCATGTTTGCACTGCTTAAATCGATAGTAATAAATAGTACGATCGATTTCCCTGAAAAAGTCAACATAAACATTATTCTCTTTAAGATATTAAGGTTCTTTAAGGTTCTGGCGAGTGAGGTTAGGAAAATTCATGAAATTAGCATCCCTTACCTGCCATGTAGAATGGTAACATTGTAATGTTTCTTATAATATTATAATTTGAATATTATATTATCTCTCCAGGCTGAGATGGTTCACGCTGACGTCGACAGCGCCATCGGAGACAACAAGCATGGAAGGAAAATGAGGCTGCAGACATTAAAGTGAGGACTTGCACGCACACACACACACAAACACACACACACACATGCACATACACACACACACACACACACATACACACACACACACACACACCGTTCATTTCCACACATTTATAGTATAATATATGTAATACACTAATACAAGTTTTCCAGTGTCTTTCAATATTTCCACGTCAGCTGAATGCTGTGTTTAAAGTGGTTAAATATGACATCATTCCTCCAGGGTGAACCAGGAAAAAATGAAACGTCAGCGAGAGACCATTCTTCCTCCCTCGGTCACCAAGGGCCCGGCCCCCCCTGCCAAGGGACGAGTGGCCGCAACAAGCATGCCGAGTAAGCAGTACAACTACTACCAGTACTACAACTACCACTATGACTACAACTACTACCACTAATACAACTACCACTACTACCACCACTACTTCTTCAACTACCACTATTACTACCACTACTACCACGTATACTATACTACCACAACTCTAATTACCACCAGACAGTACTACCACCACTACCACTATTACTACAAATACCACCACAACTACAATTACCACCACGGCTACTAACCACAACTACCACCGCGACTACGATAACTACTACTACAACAACTATTGCCACTACTACTCGTATGACCACTAATTCCAATAAGGAAGTCACATCTCTTATCATGACAGAGACTGCTTCCTGTATAAGGACATTGCTGTGTAGATACCATCCATAGAGTGTCCATTGACAGAGTGTGTCTGTGTTGTGTTGTTATCCGCCGGGGTTAGCCGGACAGCGACGAGGCTCAGGGATGGAGGCTCATCAAGAGTCCCATGAAAACCTGGCCCAGCGTATAGAGAAGGACGTGGTGAGTTCTCCACCCGACACGACACTGAGGCTGCTGCATGGGGGCCTATCCATGACCCCTCGGTCCTCCACTGCAGCTCCCTGGCTGCACCTGTAAACCATGCCTGACATCCACAGCACCGGGCTCTTCGTATTAAAGCCCACTGCAGCATATCTGTCGTTGTCTCTTGTTCTCCCTCAATTCAATTCAAAAGAGCTTTATTGGAAAACAAAAATCTATTAAAAAATGGAACCAAGGAAACATAACGTACAAGTACAGTAAAAGTACAGTAGAAAAAAATAACTATTTCCCGGAACTGGGCTAAGAAAGAATGACAGACTTGGACGAGTCTTTAACCTCTCTCTCTCTCTCTCTCTCTCTCTCTCTCTCTCTCTCTCTCTCTCTCTCTCTCTCTCAGCAAATCCTTAACTGTGCCCTAGACGACATTGAGATTTTTGTGTCGCGGCTGCAGAAGGCAGCAGAGGCCTTCTCTCAACTCAACCACCGCAACAAGAGTAAGAAGAATAAGAAGAAAGGACCAGCAGGTCTGTCTCCCTTTCTTCTATTGCTGTGGCAAAGATCCAGCGGCAATATGCAGGCATATTGTCCAGCCCGGTTATGGTTTGCTATGCCTGGGGGTATCTCTCTCTCTCTTTGTCTCTCTCTCTCTCTCTCTCTCTCTCTCTCTCTCTCTCTCTCTCTCTCTCTCTCTCTCTCACACACACTCACACACACACACACTTCCTCTCTCTCCCTCTCTCTCTCACACTCACACTCTCTCGCACTCAATTCAATTCAAATTGCTTGGTTGGCATGAATGATGAAACACTATTGCCAAAGCATTTGACAAACAAAAACAATTCGTTACAAATCTATATATATATATATAGATATTATGATAATATAAAATTAACAACATTGACAATTAATACATTATGAATACCAAATGAGTTGGTAGTCAAATGGGTAACGTGATGAAATATTTATTAGCCTTAATAAGGCGTTGTTCTCGCTTTAGATCCGGTAGCTGCAAAAAGCATAGTTAACTGTTAACAAGTGCATAGTTAACTTATAATAGATGAGCAATAAAGTATATTTTAATATCAATAAGCAAACAAACGAAGATTAATAAAGGCATGGCAAAGACATAATGGGTGGGTTATTGGTGTTTGTAATGCTATTATGAACAATTATAAGATACTCATGAGGCTTTTATTAATGTTCTTAAGCATTTGCAAACTGTTAACAAGTTTCTTAGAAGCGCTTATAAATGTGTTATAGCCTGCTATTAACTGTATTATAATGCCATTATTAACACTTATATAGGCTTATAAACACACAATAATTGTAATAAGCATCTTGTAAGGACTTACAAGGGCCTTATTACCTATTAATTAATGGTTATTACAAGGACCTTAATATAAAGCGTTACCGTCAAATGTAATCTCTTATGGTATGAATAGAATTAATCTATCCGGCAGCCAGTGCTATGCTCTCTTGCTCTCATTCTCTCTCAATGACACTCTCTCGCATTCTCTCTCTATCTTGATCTTGATCTCAATCTCACCCTTTCTCTCTCTCTCTCTCTCTCTCTCTCTCTCTCTCTCTCTCTCTCTCTCTCTCTGTATCTTGATCTACCTCTCTCTCTCTCTCTCACACGTGTGCCATTCCCAGGGCAGTTTCATCTCATGTTGAATGTGTGGTTTGGTTAGTGATTGTGGTTTTATGGTAACGTTGCAAGGCTAATATCTCAATCTTATATTACCCAATCTGCCATAAACCAGCCTAACCACAAACTCTTGAATATGAATGGCAAAACACCTGTCTCTCCCTCTCTGAGGACTTTTGATCCTGTGTGTGTGTGTGCGTGCGTGCATGCGTGCGTGTGTGTGCGTGCGTGTATGTGTGTGTGCGGGCGTGTGTGTGTGTGTGTATGTGTGTGCCTGCTCATTGTTCTGGGCTTGTCTGTTTACAGAGGGCATGCTGACCCTGAGGGCCAAGCCCCCCACCGAAGCGGAGCTCGTTGATAGTCTACAGAAACTGAAGCTGGCGTTGAACCTCTTGGTGAGCTGTCACAGCAACTAAAACCCACCGGTCGCCACTGTCATCGTCAGCTGGGCCAGGCCACTCACCCTTTGTATGTCTGTCTGCCCACTGCAGGCCAAACTGAAGAAGCACATCCAGAATCCGAGCGCGTCTGAACTGGTTCACTTCCTCTTTGGGCCGCTGGAGCTGGTAAGATAGCAACAATGATTTCCATGTATGGGTCAAATGTGCACTGATTGGCCAGCTGATGTGAATGCATTCTCTCATTCCCTGTTTGCCAAAGCAGGTCCACAATGGCTCGGCACATCCATACATACCCATTGTAGTCACAGGCCATTATCATCATGTACCTGAGTCAACTGGGGTATTATCTGACGCACATTTAGCCATTCAAACGGGCCCCATTAATATTACAGAATTAATATTACGCCTGAGCTTTTCAATTGATGTCACATGCATATTTCTGCTATTGTCATGGGCTGGCACCACACCCGCCTCCCTGCCAGTCTGCTCAGCTCTCGTCTGACAGGAGAAATGTGGCTCTGACACAGGGTGCAGCCACAATTACATAATGCGGCGAAGTACATTTACCAAGCGGCGGTATCATCCGCCACGCCCAGATACTGCTCGACAGAAAGTATGACAGGGCTGAGCTGCTGCACTGATACACACAAAATATTTTTGGGGAATGTCTGGTTTGTCTGGTTGCAAAACGTTATGTAACACGTTTTTTGGCTGACATCTATGTTTTTGGTTATGTTGTCATGAGTGGTCTTGTGTGTCTGTAATGTTTGTTTTCTGTGGGAGTAGCCTTAGTAAAGAGCAATGGGTATAATCAGCTCTCTGTCTCCCTCTTCTGTCTATTAATGCATATTCCTGTGTGTGTGTGTGTGTGTGTGCCTGTGTGTGTGTGTTTGTGTGTGTGCGTGGGCTTGTGTGCATGTGTGTGTGTGTGTGTGTGTGTGTGTGTGACAGGTGCTCCAGAGCTGTGGTAGTCCTGATCTGGCCCGGTCCATCATTTCTCCCCACCTGTGCCGGGATGCGGTGGACTTCCTGCGGGGACACCTCACCCCTAAAGAGATGACCATCTTTGAGCTGCTGGGAGAGGGGTGGACTAGGCCCAGGTACACACATACATGTAGCGCTGGGTGATATGGAAGAATGTGTGAGCACGATAATTATGGGGAATTTTACGATCGATAAATATGCTTATGAATTCAAAATACCATTCCAAACAGTCTAATTATCGTGATTACATTGACGAATATGGAGATTTAAAGTATGATATCAGACCAGAACTAGTTATTCTTTCTCACTGACGTTTCACACCTCATATTTGATCATTTTAAGGGCATATGTTGTCATCGTAATTAATTCATACTATAAAACTGGGTATCGCGATAAGTCGATATCTTTCATGACGATACAATATCGTTTAAAGACAATAAACGATAATACTGAATTATTGCCCAGCCCTCCCTTCACTGCCATGCTTGGCCACATCTTCCTCCATTGTTACGGGGTGTCCAGTCCTCGTGTTTTAACACACGCTTGTTATACGCCGGTGGTCATCATCTTGTTGTCCCCCCTCCTGCTGTAGGGCCGACTGGCCGAGGGACCAGTGTGCCCCCCCTTACTACCCCAAATTCAGGAATGGATGGGAACCCCCCGCCGAGCTCTTCAGGATGTCGCCGTGGGAGACAGAGGGACCCACAGGGCCGCATATGTCTCCCTCCACCCCAGACTACATGACGCACTCCGCTGGTGAGGTGAGGAGGAATGTACGCTAGCCGGTGTCGCTCACTGTGGCCTTACTTGTGGCCTGCATGTATGTCAGCCAGTGTCGCTAGTATGCTGTTGTTTTCCAGTGTTTGTTAGTGATGACTTCAGTATGTGGATGTGGATATGTTAGGGTGGCCAGACGTCTTTGTTTTCCGGGGACTGTCCCCGTTTCTGGCGGCCTTTCCGGTGGATTTTGGTGGATTTTGAAATGGCAAGAGTTCTAGCTTGCTGATTAATATTAATTTCGAGACAGTTGATAATTAGTTTTGTGTATCTGATAGGCTGTGACACGACCTCGCTACACGGGGGTCTATCTATCAGCTTTATACCATAAGCAGGCACAACCGACGATAAGCAATAGGCTATCAATACAATCTAGAACGATTCCCTATTAGAGTAGCTACACTGGATTGTTTTTGGCTGGTTTACCAAAGCTTAAAATACATAAACCATTGGGCATGTACTGCCCAATCTTTTACTACAGTACTACATTTGCCATGATAAGAATAGGCAAAGTGTAAATATGTCCCCTTTTTTTATTTCAGAAATAATAACATCAGATATTTTTTCTGATATATGGACCGCCAAACTACAAATGTCCCCGTTTTTCATTGCAGATATCTGGTCACCTTAAGATACGTACATATATATTTATCTCTTCACTGTCATGTAAACCTGTCTCATTTTCTCTCCCCCTTATAGTTTTATGGAACCCATTCTTCCAGTTCATCAAATGGGTAATTCAGTTATATATATATATATATATTCTATTTAGATATGTGCCATCCCGGCTAAAAGAAAATCTGCTGCCTTTCTGCATGATGATAGGATAACAAACTGCCAAGATTTTAACGAGAGCGAAATTCTGCTGTTGACAGGTCTTATAATGGAATGCCACCCACCCGCAAATATGCCAAGATCCGCTACCACTTTGTAGCTCGCAATGCCAATGAGCTGTCAGTACTGCAGGATGAAGTGCTTGAGGTAAAAAAATCATTACAATGCAGTATGGTGGATCTCTCTGTGCGCTCCCCTACGTCTGGAGCTCAGAGCTTGTGGGTGTTTACAGTGTTGTTATGTCGCTAATCACTGTGTTGTGTGTGTTGATACAGCGATACAGCGGCTGTGTTGTGTGTGTGTTGATACAATCAAAGTCTATGAGTTCAGTCGGGAGAGACACACACACTTTGAATGCGAATGCGAATCTTTCCTGTACAATGAAAGAGATACTATTTCGGCAATGGGCCGTCAACACATGCAGTGTGATGTCTGTGTGTGATATTACTCATCAATGACTTTGTGACTAAATAAGACTTTTTGTGATTGCACTCATTGCACTAGCTTCTCTCTTGAGGTGAGGGCTTACTAATTACACAATTACCCGTAATTACACAATTACCGAACAATCATACTCTGTGGAGAAAAAACACACCCAAATATGCGTTCAGAGATATACTGTATGCACACAACGCTGTGAGTTAACATTCAGGTAATGTAAGGACAGACCAGTGACAACTCACACACACACACACATTTCTATTGTATTAAACCTGAGGTGAGCCATTGTTGCACCATTCACGATTCTTGCACCACGACATACTGTACCTTACGTCACCCTTGTGCTGTACTAGCATATGTCACCTCACCGCACGGTACACATGCACACACTCGTTCCAGGTGATAGAGGACGACAAGCAGTGGTGGAAGTTAAGGAACCGCAGCGGGCAGGCCGGCTACGTCCCCTACAACATCCTGGACGTGGTGAAGCTGGAGGACCCGCAGGCCATGCCAGACGTCTTCCAGGTGACCTCATGCGCACCGACACATGACCTAATACGCCATACCTGTTACCGGACAGCATACAACTCATCCAACGTATTTCAGCACATTTTAGGCAGACTATGTACCAATTTATTTTTTATGTTAAAATGATGAGAAATGATGACATTTATTCTTGAAATACATACATGACACATGTGCCTCCATACCGCTACATGGTAGCTCACTAGGGCCATCTATATATGACTCACTCTCTCTCTCTCTCTCTCTCTCTCTCTCTCTCGCTCTCTCGCTCTCTCTCTCTCTCTGTCTGTATCACTATGTGTTTACTTTGTGTTTAACGCAGTCTGGGCAGGCATACAGAGGGCCGGCCCCTTCCAGCCCCATGGGCCAGGGGGACAATTTTGGCGTTGCGAGACACAAAGACAAGAGTAAGTGATGGGAAAGTCAGAACCTGAAGTTTGTCCAACTTCAAGTCTGTCCAGTTTGGACAGGCGCTGAGCTATGGAATTGGCTTCGATAGGTCAGCGTCTGTCCAACGCAGCTCCGTTGTGTCCGCGACCAACGCAGCGACGTTTTTGTGTGTGTTGCACTGTTGTAGACCTATCGCACCAAATGGACGAGGTGAACGACGAGTTGTTGAAGAGGATCACCACCAACAAGAGCCAGCCGCCGCCCAGGAACTTCCGCGTGGAGCGCGCCGGCAGCAGCAGCGTTCCTCTGACCTTTGACTCGAACCCCCAGCAGGTCACCGCCTGGCTCAACGCAAAATTCACCAAACCGTAAGTCGGGCGGTCACTCATGCGGCTAATCATGATCCCGGTGGAAGCCCGGGTCCCGATTCATACCGTGGTCCTCCCCCTGCAATGAATGTGATTACAAACAGCCTCGCATGAGCTACTTTACATTATGGGCACTGACCGTGTTTAATTTGGTCAAAAGAAATGCAGCATAATAACCGTTAGCCTTTATTTAGACACGTCGACACGTTCATTAAAACACGTCCGTCTATATGGAGTGACCGTTCCATATGAAAGTAGAAATACTGGCATTACTGGCATCAAAAGACAACATCCAAAAGATGTATGGTAGCACAAACCAACTTTGAGAAGGACAGGGACAGAGCCTCAATTTCACCAATGTTGGCCGAAACGTTAGCATGTTATGTTTGATGGCCAAACTAACTTGGTGAAATTGAGGCTCGTCCTTTTTCTCAAAGTTGGTGATGTTGTTTTTTGAAGTGTATGTGTTTGGTATGTGGGATTGATAGAGGCGCGTCCAAATCCTCCACTGCAATATAAATACTGGCAATTTTATATTATTACAATGTTTTTTTTGCCACCTGTCAGGGTCCGATATCCGTGATATTGATAGGTACACCGACATTCGGTATATGGAAAGTAGCAATGCGACGATGGCCTTCCGGGCCTTGTGGCTAAGCTAACTGGCTAATGGAGCCGCTGTGTGCCGCGCAGGACGGTGGAGTGCCTGGGGATCCTGACCGGAGCCCAGCTGTTCTCCCTGAACAAGGAGGAGCTGAAGGCCGTGTGCGGGGATGAGGGCGCACGGGTCTACAGTCAGATCACTGTGCAGAAAGCACAGCTGGAGGTCAATAGACACACACACACATACACACATCTGTTCTGCCTCTCACAAACACCTTTAATGTTGTTGGATTCATGCCAATCAGTATTATAAGTAGTTGCTAGTAGTAAAAGCTGAATGATAAATATGGTTGACTTGCGTTGTAGAAGTTGAGATCTGTCAAGTCTTATACTAGTCGCATACTAACGTACTAGTCATACTAAGTATGACTAGTACGTTAAATTGAGTATGTACACACTACATACTCAAATTGAGTATGCAGAGTACATACTCAAATTGAGTATGTAGTGCATTCACACTGCATAGTAGGCCTACGTGGATTTTGTGTAGGTGAGAATTACCTGGATGTATACTAGTTTTCGGAGTATGCAGCGTGAGCTTCCTGGAGATACTCAACTGCCCCACAATGCATTGCGTCTCTTTAGATACCACCTCACATCTCCGAAAACGTTGGAGCCAATTTCCAAACAGGCGTCATTGAGATAAACTGACCACACATTGGAAATCTACAGGGTGACTTTATGGACCGAAATAATATTAAAACTCAATAAAGTGACATATAAACAGTCAAATTACAACAGCTTTCAGCCTGCTTTCAAATCTCCGCTATCGCTGCCGGTTGGTGTGCGAAATGCATTCTGGGATACTTGGCTGTATAATTCAGTGTGAACAGAAACTTAATTGTTCATTAAGTAGGCAGTATGCAGTACATACTCATTGAGTAAATAGTAGGCAGTACAACGGGTTTCCTCCCATGGGTTGAACCTTTTTCAAGTATCTAAGTGTAGATTATTAATTAATTTCTTCACTTATTCTAACAAAGTAGAGCTGTGGCGTGTGTGTGGGGGTAATAAGTGGTTTAAGCAGCCTGGCTTAACTCAGACTGACAGGGCTGTGGGGCTGGGTGAGGCTGCACACCTGTGGTGCATGAGTAATCAAGGCCCACAGGATAAACCAGCTATCACCACCCGCCAATGGTCATGACAGCGTGTCACATCTGCTCTGGTTTGTACTATCTTGCCATCTCCGATAAACGGTTAAAAATAAATGTATTGGAGATTACTCATGCACCACAGGTGTGCAGCCTCACCCAGCGCCTGAGCCTAATCAGTCTGACTCAGGCCAGGCGAGGCTGCTTAAACCAGCCGTCCACCCCACACACACTCCACAAGGGCCATTTTTAAATCCAATGTCATTCGCTAACTGTAGCTGTCATTACATCACAGAAGAGCACCGGGGACTCAGAGCTGCAGGAGATCATGAAGAAGAGACAGGAGAAGATTGGCTCTACCAGCGAGGACTGAACCCGCCCACTTCACCCGTAGCCAATCACAGCCCTGCATGGCTGATCACTGTTCAACCAGTTAAAATCTATTCAGAGCTTACCATTAAATCAAACATCTTTACATGTCTTTACAAAGACACACCCTTCAGAAGAATATACCGAATTGGTGTTGTACAAATTGTAATTGTATATTTATTTTGTATCACTGATGAATATAAGTTTTCAATTATTTTCGTATGTCATTGCCTTTTTGTCATTACCTGACAGACTTATACTTTTGCTTCAAGAAGTGTGTTGTATAAAATAGAGAACATTAACGCGATCGACAGTTGAGTGTGCGTGCGTGCGTGCGTGTGTGTGTGTGTGTGTTTGTGTGTACGCATGAAACTAATGAAATAAGTGTGCAAGAGAAGTGTGTGCATACACTGAATAATAATTAGCTATGGTACTAAATAACATGTAATTACTAACCAACTATTGCGTAACCAAAATTCCTGTGCCAGAATCTATGACATACCATTCCAATATATTTGAATTGTATCATTACTTTCATGTGATTACTGTTTACGGATATACTTTTATAACAAAACATCTTCAAATAAATGTGTTATTCTCGGTGGAGCAATATATTCATAATAATGTCATGTGATATTTGTTATATTACTGAAATTAGGGTGCATATCCTACTGGTAAATTGATGTGATTTTCCTTCAATCTGTTTCCCAACCTTTCAGAATCTGGCATAACAGGGGCTCTTAACGGCAAGTCATTTTAGAAAGAAAATTGCATGAAGTCTTGTGGGAGTCTGTTATTAATGTGCTTTTTTTGCAGCATGTGAGGCATGAATCATAATGTAAAATTGGATTAGATTCACTGAGAAAGTTGCTGTAATTTTTTTTTTTTTTTCAAAACAAGTGTTAAATAGATGTCAGTTAAAAAACAACTTAAGCCAAACAAATGGCTTGTGTAAATAGGCAGATGAAAGGAGTTTAAAAAGGATATAATAAAAATGAATAATGGTCATGTTTTGATTCCAATTGATGCTTTATTTGTGTGTATGCACCTTTTATCACATCTAATTTGCTCAAATTAGTAATGGCTTAGTCACGTGTATGCAACGTAGTCCTAACAGACACTTCTTTGCCTTTACTTTCTTTAGTCTTGATGTGTGACCTTAGCGCAGGCCGCATGGGTCTACTGAATAGTCTGGGGCTGCGATAGGCCTCAATGGGGACTAAAGGATCGGAGATAGGGAGAGGCTAAGCCATTGTGTGACGGTTAAAAGCTGGTTCAAAAAGATCTTTGTGGGAAGTTCGTCACTCACAATAGTGGAGGAGATGGCCCTCGCTGGCTTACTGATAGGCAAATATGGAAATTATGTAAAGATCTCAAAATCCTCAGTCTAACAAGAGGAACTCTCTCAGCCCAAGGGAAACTCTCTCAGCCCAAGGGAAAGGTTTCAAGCACAGAAACTGAACATGCAAATTAATCTAATTGGTGTATAATAGACACCTAATAAACAAGTTAATAAACTAAAGGCTCTGAGCTAGGGAAAGGCTCAGCAATTGTCTGACGGTTAAACGCAGCTTGTTCAAAGAGACTAAAAGATGAGAGATCACGTTTCGCTGCACGTGTTAAAAGCACAGAAAAGCATTTGAAAGGGTGAACAATACACACGTTGCTGTAGTCTCTTGGTGTTGCTGTGTGGAGCCTGTGAGATACACCTGGAGTCAGTCTCCAATTTGATGAGAACCATCCCAACCACTTTTCATTTAGTACACCCTGAGCGCATCCATGAACACCTTTCCTGGCATTTGACATCAGCAATGCTGTGGTAACAACAAACTGCACTCTAGTGAGCGCTCAAGTTTAGACGCTACGTTTACGGTAAGTTAGTCACTCACGATAGTGGAGATGAGATGGCCCTCGCTGGCTTACTGATAGGCAAATATGGCAATGATGTAAAGATCTCATCTACCAAGAGGAACTCTCTCAGCCCAAGGGAAAGGTTGGATTTCATGCACAGAAACCAAACAAGCAAATTCGTCTAATAGGTGTGTAATAGACGCCGAATAAATGTACAATAAAGTAAAAATGAAGTAACATAAACAAACAGATCACAAAGCTAAGGAAAAAGGGGAACATTCACTATTCAGCCAAAAGTTTATTGATAAACGTATTTTTCACGATTCGAATAGAAAAAAACATTCACTGTTTTAAATAGGTAACAATAAATGCACAAAATGTTCAATTCCATAAGTCATTCTAGCACAACAGTACTGTAAGGCAGCTTTGGATACCCAAGAAGCGCTAACATATGGTTTGAAATCTTGCACATCAAAGTAAACCAGATTGACTACAAATACAATAATAACAATAGATTGTTTCCTGCACTACACTGTATTACAAAGCCAAACGTACATAATCCATCTCTTAGGCAATGCATGACGTTTTTTCTTTTTGGTAAATTTCAAACAGCATGATTTCAATTTTTGTTGAATGTTTTTTCCATCATTTATGGAGATACGCATCAAGCCAGAGGTCTCCTGAGTTTTTAAGCGACCTAGAAACACATACACAGGCAGAAAAAACATAAATAATTAATATAAATCTAAATACAAACACAATAATAACTACACAATAATGACTACAAGAAAGAAAAGAACACAAAGCCACTCTATTGTATTGAGACACATTTCATGTGATGTTTTTCAACCATCTATGGTTAAAACTCCCATTGTAGGTCAGGAATATAAATGAAGTTGAATGATGAATATAAAATGAATTGCCTTCCAACCATCTCTGGGCAACACTCCATTATAAGGTCACTCCCAGCATTTGAACGACTGGATGCTTGTTATTATTATTTCATGACCCCGCCTACCTGATGACATCGACGATGCCTCGCCACAGCGTCTTCACCTGGTACGGGATACCGTGCTTCTCACACAAAGCCCGCACCAGCGGCGCCAGAACCTGGTAGTTGTGCCGCGGCATGGTGGGAAACAAGCTGCAGCCAGACGGGGGGGAGGGGGGGAGACAGTAACCATGGTAACACATCTCAGTATCGTCAGTGTGAGTAGACAAGTGGAGCAGTCTGCACCAACTCTCCCAAGGATTTAGTCGGGAAGTGAAGATGGAGTACTGAGAAGCGATTAGGGCAGGTTTTTAAATGTATGTATATATATATATTTCTGTGTGTATATATGCAACAGAATAATGAATATAGTTATAGTTAAGTAGGTAGTAACATTGTGGTGTCACTTACTGGTGTTCAATTTGAAAGTTCAGATGTCCGCTGAACCAGTCGTTGAAGGGGGACTGTTCGATATTACAGGTGGCGTTCAGCTGGTGGGGAGGGTGGGGTGTTGTAGGGGGAGAGAGAGAGAGAGAGAGAGGTGTTGTAGGGGGGGAGAGAGAGCGAGAGAGAGAGAGAGAGCGAAAGAGAGAGATTACAAACACAGCAGCACTATGTCTCTGAGGTTCCCCCTGTGCCGGGTGTGTTTGTTAGGCATACTTGTACGTACCTGCATGCTGAGCCAGTCCTGTCGCTTCTCGTGGTCTATGTTCATTGGCAGATGATTCATCTGTGTCACCCACACAAACCAGTGGCTCTCCAGAAACCTGGCACAGGTGACAAACGCCATGTCCAGGGGTGGACTGGGACCGAAAAATGGCCCTGTGCTTTCAGACCGACCGGCCCTCCACAACACGTCCGCGCCCCACTGCCCCACTGCCCCCCACACTTATTTCTACTCTGTGCCAGTGTCAGACCATTACAGAGCTCACACATATGCCTACTTTCAATAGTTGATGGTGCCACTACAGAGCACACACTGTTGATAATTGTAGACAGCGCTACTACAGTACACACAAACACACATACTTCAAGACATGTTTTTACATCATGAGCGCATACTGAGGCAAATTCCTAACCACTAAGGTGGCATGGCAATACATCTTGAATCTTGAATCGAGACACTGGATTTAATTTCTGACATTTAGCTGCATCAGCTTTGAGAGACTTCATCTTTTTGCACTTTTTGCCCACCGCCTTTACGTTTACCTTGGCTTTCCATTTGACTTGACTTTGATTTTTGGAAAAGTGAGAATGAACGACACAAACTTCAGTCCCCCGCGCAAACGAACAGCCACTCACTCTCTTTCTCTCTCTCTGTCTGGCAAGTGTGTAGCAGCAAGCATTTATGAATTTGGGCCGAGGGGTGGGGCCAGGGATGGGGGCTAGAGGAATAGACCAATAGGCCGGAAGAAAGGCGCTAGCAGTGGTAATTCTATGGCTTAATAATTTTTCCTTATTCTACTTTAAGAAAATATGAATCCTTCACGGCCCACAGATCGGTCGGCCCACCAGGAATAGTCCCGGTGCTCCCGATGTTCAGTCCACCCCTGGCCATGTCCAATATCTGAATCGCAAACGGATGACCAAAACCATGGCGTTTCTTTATGGGTTAAAGATGGATCACCTGACGAAACTAATGAGGGCCACTGAGCCCAGGAGTCCGAAGAACGGGGCGTAGCAGCAGAAGTACCGCAGGTAGTAGGACATGGACCACGCCAGGTCCTGCACAACAAGAGCACATACTGTTGAATACAAATGAAACGCTTGTTCCAATGATATTATTCACATGACAAAATAGACTTTGTTTTACATTACTATTTTTGACTATTTAGTCATTTAGGAGGCACTTATCCAAACCCAGTACCTTTCAGCTGGGAGTCGAACTCCTCAGCTTGTTTGTGTCAGTAATACGGAAGAGTCAAACAAGTAAACAATTCTTACCACCCAGTCCCGTCGCGAAAACATGGTGCGTAATATCTGAATGTGGAAATACACCGGGATGAGCAGTGGTGGTCCAACTAAAAAAGCAAACGATAAACCACTCACAAATTATCATAAAGTCACTGACAATTCGGTTTCTGGCAATTTGAAGTGATTTTCTTACTGGCATATCAATGGATTTCAAGTAATTCTAGGAAAATAAAAATAAAACAAGTAAAAAAAATACCTAAAAAGAAGTACTGGTGTTGGTGGTGATAGGGCATGTATTTAATCTTTTTAATGCCATACTGCAATGGAAAACAAACGTCAGTTGAATCGGAGAGCACCATGAACCAAATGACATACATGGAACTATAATAACTATAACCGTAATCGGTTTCCTGTACTGAAGGACGTGTCTGATCTTACTCACCTCCACCGGTTGGGATTCCCCCACCACAAAGACGTGCAACATGTTGACGTCAGGGTCCTTGCTGAAGACGTTGGGCTTGGCGTGGTGTTGGAAGTGTCTGTGATTCCACCAATTCCCAGAAGCACCCTAGGGAAACAAAACTTTCAGTGTACAATAGCCGGACCACAGACGTTAAGCCTGAATGTGAGAACATGATTGAGTTGATCGTGGTTGTACATGATCTTTTATGTGGGAAGTACATAGAGACATGACACCTTTAAGTGACCTATGATGAACTTGTGGAATATGTGATTCCAGCTGGACATCTTGAAGACAGATAAGTGGCCAAAGTCATGCTGCAGCCATCCCGCCTGGGCCTACAAAATGACAAACAACAACAAACAAAGAGCATCGTGAGATTACGTCCAGCAAGAATATCAATGTGATGCTTTATTTAAATGAATAATCACATTCATTCATTCATTCACTCATAATTCACACAATAACACTTTCCCGGTCACCTGAGCGATAGCCAAAATGAAGGAGCATAGCAGTGTGGTGGTCCAGCTGGTTCCCCATAACCACACGGTCATCCAGGCCAGGACCTCCAGCAGCAGGATGTGGCCCAGGTGGAGGAAGAAGAAGAGGGGCTGAGCTCGGAACAGACCCATGCTCTCCGCCCGGCTACGCAGCGCCTCGAAGTCCGCTGCGACCGCTGCCTGGCGGCCGACCGTCAAGAGTTGAGGAGGAGCAGCAAGGAGAGGGGAAGGTCACTACATTGCATATTGTAATCGGTGACACACTCAACATGTACAATTGCATGCCGCCCTACTTAATGTGTTAGAATTGTAAATCGATGTTGTAACGAGAAAATAAAATGGCCAAAGCAACTGAAGTGTGTATGTTTATTCAAAAGTAGAGAGGTCTATTGAAAAATTCTTGCAGACTTGAATAAAATCACAGCATTGAATGTTTTGAACAACTTCATTGCAGCAGGTGCACCTTCTGCGCATGGTGCTATAACACGTCTTCAAAGGAAACTGCCAAATTGTTTGATGACTTATGAATAAAGAAGAATTTACAAAAAATACATTTACATTTTTGTTTTGATCCTGGCTGGGCTCGGTCACAGCCAGCTCACCAATTAGCAAGGGTTTCAGGAACTTCTGCACAAACTTCGGGTTGGGATGAAATGCAACAAATGCCTCCTGCACGATGAAAAAAAACCGCACAACACAACAGTCAACTTAAGAGCTGTAGATGCTGCGTGATCTGGCAGAGGAAGTCGTTAAAAGCTGTTGTACCACAATGCACTATGTCCGAAGATCACTTTAATTTAAAATGTAACGTGACGTGTGTGGCGCGCCGAGCAGGTCACACAGGAAGACTGGTTCTGCTGGTAGTGTCGATGGTGGTGGTGGTGCATGTGTTGATGCAGTGGTGGTGGTGGTGATGGTGGTGAAGGTAATTATAAGAAGCAGCGGTTACCGTGGCGTCCTCTCCAGCATAGTGGCTGATGACCCTCACCCCCCCCGGGTGCCTTTTAGCCCACTGGGTGATGTTGTACACCTTCCTGTTGATGACGAGCCACTGGTCGTTCCTATGGCAGTGTTTCTGCACCTCGTCCCAGGTGTACACATTACCAGCCCGCCCGCCGCCGGCGCTCGTCTCTCCGGGCTCCGTCAGCTGGCCTCCGCCTCCCATCTCCGCAGGGCTGTGTGCTGCCTCTGACCCGACCACCGGTCCGCCGCAAGGTAGGTGCCAAGTGCTGAGCTTACGTTTTCCACCTACGTGTAATACAGTAACAGCAGCCATGACATGTACATCTCTGAATAGGGTGCAACCCTCTGGCTGTGGGAGAGGGGCGCCCTTTAACCTGTTGCCGGCTACACGTTACTGTAAGCACACGATTGCCTGTAACTCTAAGTGAAGTCAGAGATGTCTGCAGAAATAATTGATGAGGGAAAAACGAGAAGTAGTGACATATTGGTTTTGTTGGCACGGCGCTTTCTATTCAACTACACACGTTGCATAAGCATCCCCCAATAGTCATGCATTATAAACGCACACAAAAAAACACATCCAAACAACACCTCGGTGAAAATGGGCTGACGCGTGCGCAGAAATGAAATCGCCCGCAAACGTACATCTCTAACACATCATCACCATCACAGCGTTAATACCGATAGACAGATACACAGATACACAGGTAGACAGATAGACAGATAGATAGATAGATAGATAGATAGATAGATAGATAGATAGATAGATAGATAGGATGAACGCAACAGTTACCGCGGACGCCGAGCGGGTTACACCAACTAGTACCGCCACCCAATAAAACAAAATGTACACTCAGCCTCCGGCTCGGTTTAAAAAAAAAACCAAAAACCAACCATACAACGGCGGACTTTTTTTTTTTTTTTAAACGCTCACCTTTTTCGCCGAATTTCCCCCCCCCCAGAACCGAGCCGTTCAGCGTCCAATTGGACCCTCTTTCCCCTAACGCGCTCACTCCCAGATTCACCCACTCATCCACTATGAATTCCCAGCGATCATTCGAGGGTTGCGGGCCAATCCGCGCGCACCGCCCGGACTCCTGGCGCGGGCGCAATTGGCTCAAAGGAATCCAGCCGAAAATGTCGCGTGCGCGCGTGGCTCGAGCCTCGACGCGGAAGGTACAGTACAAATTATACAAATAATAAAAAAAATAATAAAAATACTACTACTACTACTACTAATAATAATAATAATAATAATATTAATACCACTCGTATAGTCCATGTAAAAAACAACAACACATGAAGTCCATTACACTGGTTGTGTTCAACGCACAGTACAGTTGAACTTGATAAAATAGCCCGTCTGTAATTATAGGCAGGCTAATTCGTCTGTGTTTTTGAATAGACAACATGGCGCTCTTTCTTCATCATTACAGCCCACAATAGTGTTGGGCAGTGTTGTTGTTGTATTTTAAGTTGTTGTTGTTGTACTTTTCAAATTCCGCAATTACGTCAGGTTTTTCCCCCTGAAAGTTGTGAGGATAAAGCCAGACAGTGTGGGCTGTTTGACGCGTCGCATGGAGATACGCGGACACACCGGTAGATGGTGGTAGTATTCTCCATTAAAACACACCTTTCTCATCCTCATTTGACCCCCCCCCCAAAAAACTGTGCTCAATCTTTGGTGAAAGCCACCTAAATTCCTTAGCAAATTTGCCTTTGCGGCAAATTCATTAATTCAAATTGAAATATGAGGCCTATATAAAGGGACGCCATGTGGGTAATAACCAATTCTTCCTAACCGCATTGGTGAAAATGACTCAAACCATTCAGTTTGCTTAGGCATGGTATTGAGCTTAAGCAAACGTACGCTTGTGTTGTTAAATAGTTGGGGCGGATGATGACACTTGAATGTGTCAGAGTAAATACACTATGTCAATAGGCTATATATAAAACTATATTTACGCTAGGCCTTTTGTAGTGGGGGGGGGGGGGGGGGTGGGTTCACTTGGGGTCGTTGCAATTGAACTGTGCCTCGTTTGCAAATAAAAGTGGGTTTTGATAGCGCACCGCATCGGACAGCCATACCCTCCAGTTCACATGGCCCTGTCTGTCCGCATCCCGGCGGGTCGGCTCCCCAGGGTGTCACGCGTTGTGACTCGACCGGGAGTAAAGCTCGGGTTTAGTCGCCTAAACACGTCAAGTCGGTCAACCTTTCCCGCATGGCCGCCAAAGCCAAGTCCGTGGGAGAGGAGGACGACGACACACATTCACTCACACACAACACAAAATATGCTTTTCATACCAGCAGTTTTCTTTTGACCGTCATTCTGGAATGCGACGTCACGAACCTATATATATATATATATATATATATATATATATATATATATATATATATATATATATATATATATATATATATATATATATATATACCGTTTAGCTTTACTTCATGCTGACATTTTAAAACAACGCACGCTACATTTTTGTTTCTTTCTCTTCCGCTCTCTCTCCACCAGCAATCAAGGCAATCACGCGGGCGGGCGCGCGCGCACACACACACGCGCACGGACACATTAGACCACGTGATTCTCACTCCCCCCCCCCCCCCTTCCCATACCGGTTGCTAAGGGAGGCGGCGAGGGAGACCAGTTACGGTCCAACGTAAATCTCCCACTGATGGACGTGAAACGCAAGAAGTGTGCCGCCGCCGCTGAAACAGTTGGAAGAAGTTGGCGGTACGTTGTTTTTTCTCCCCCCCCCAGCACGTCCATTTTCACCAACCAGCAAAGGTTTGTCTTTTCGGGGTTGACTTTCCGGGGACCAACCGAGGCGACACGTCGCGAGACGCAGGAAACTAACTAACTTAACGGACTAACGGCGTACTTTTTTTTATTAATATATTTTTTTGACGGTTGTCTTCGCCGCCGGCCAGGTCGCTGCGCCGCGTAGCCCCGCAGGAGCCCCGGTCCCGGTAGCCGGTCCAGCGGGCAGGAGGAGACCGCGAGGTCGGCTCTACGACCGGTCGCCTCTACGGATAACCGGCGCCTGCCTGCCATTAACTTTAGAGACTGCGGTGGGACGCAGATAACCCTTTAAACACTTCTTTAAAAAGTTGCACACGGTAAGGTAGGCCTGAGTCATTTACCGTAATTGAGAAAAAAAAAAACGGAACAAAAAGCCGTCGACTGCCATCCTAGGATGCGTACATCCCGGCCTACGCTGAGGCTTAATTAATATCAAGCTGCACTTTATTGGCTTCACCAATAACCGCCAGCGCATCGAATCGTATTATTACCACTATTACTATTATTACTACTACTACTACTATTACTACTACTACTACTACTATTACTACTACTCGGCTTTAGATAGTCCCATAGGTGAGTAAACACTGCATTAGTTAATTTGCCCCCCACCCCCCACCCCCACCCCCTTACCCTATACTAAGTAAATGTGCTTATATACAGTTCAATGAAGAGGAAAAAAGGAGACTTGACATGCACTTTCCCCAGCCTGTAACCCTGCTGTGAGAGCCTGCGGAGAGGTCAGGACCAAGATGCGGTCCCCAGCTGCTGGCACTGTGAGTGGGACCCGCCACCAAACAAACACATCCAGTCTGAGGGTTGTGGACCTGACACAGACGACGACCCGTCCCGTGACCCCGTCCCAGCTCAGATAGGAGGCACCGCGGGCGTCGGGTATGGGCGGCTCTTCCAGCAAGGGAGAGGGGGAGGAAGAGGCGGAGGAGAAAGAGAAAGAGGAGAAAGAGGATGAGGAGGAGACGGAGGAGGATATCGCCGAAAGGATCGAGGCGCAGCAGAGAAAAGATGAAGAGGAGGAGGGGGAGCTGCCCCTCGGGGTCGACGACCTGTTGAACAGCGGCGACCCCGTGCTGGACCTGTGCTACCGCAAATTCAAAAAGCTGCCCTGCCGGGTCTACCGCTTGTTGCACCTGGAGAAGCTGTACGCGTGTGGCAACCGCCTGCGGACCCTGCCGGACAGCATCTCCCAGGTCCAGGGCCTGCGGACGCTGGCCCTGGACTTCAACAAGATGGAGGACGTTCCCCCGGCCGTGTGCCAGCTGGTCAACCTCACCTGCCTCTACATGGGCAGCAACCGGCTGGTGTGCCTGCCGCCCGAGGTGCGCAACCTGCAGAAGCTGCGCTGCCTGTGGCTCGAGAGCAACTACTTCCAGTACTTCCCGCGGCAGCTGTACGACCTGCCCCGCCTCCGCTCGCTGCAGATCGGGGACAACCGCATGAAGACGCTCCCCGGCGACCTGGTGCGCATGGAGGCCCTGCGGGGGCTGTGGGTGTACGGCAACCGCTTCGAGGAGTTCCCCAAGGTCCTGCTGCGCATGGAGGGCCTGGAGGTGCTGGACCTGGACCGCAACAAGATCTCCAACTTCCCCAGCCTCCGGCGCCTCCCGACCCTGCAGCTCTTCTCCTACGACCACAACCCCGTGGAGGGCCCTCCCAGGGTGGGCGAGGAGGTGACGCTGGTGGGGGAAGGGGCGGCCGAGGCCATGCAGGAGCGGGAGGACAAGAAGGAGCGGCGGAGGAAGGCGGCGGAGCAGGAGGCCGAGGACCGGCTGGCGCTGGCGGAGGAGGAGCAGCGGGTCATCCACGGCATCCTCAAGAACAGCGGCTCCAGCCCCGGGCGCATCGCGAGCGAAGGGGCCTTCGACGGAGACGCTCCTCCGGACGGAGAGGAGGAGCAGGAGGCGCAGGAGGAGGAGGACGAGGGGAGCCCGGACCGAGGGGGCATGGAGTACGACGCCGCCGGGCTGGAGTATGACGAGGAGGGGGTGGAGTATGAGACGGAGGAGTTGATCTGCGAGGGAGACGGTCTGGAGTACGAAGGAGAGGCGCTGGAGTACGAGAGGGGGCAGATGGACTATGAGTACGAGGAGGAAGCGGAGGGGACAGGGACACAAAATGGTGGTCGCTAGGAGACCTGGCCGTGAAATAATAATGACACTGCTTTTTCGGCGGAAGCAAAAGTTGTAGTGGGATTGTAGTACAACGCTTTTTAGTGTTTGTGAATTGGATGGTGCTGCTAATGTGTAACTTATTAACTGACCTGTGAAAATTAGTGAACTGGACATTATGAAATAATGGACTGAAAGCACTTTCGACATCTCAATCATTTGCTAATTGACAAGTCAGCGTAAGACTCAGGTGATGGTTTTATGCGTGCTCTTACCTGTGTGTTTGTGGATGATTTGTCTCTTCAAGGAAAAGATATACTTAACAAACCAACTGATACAATGTGATGGTTTTTTTCTATTCTACTGAGTGTGAATAACATAACTTTCTTATTAAATATTTATTGAGTTCACCAAGTCATTGTCAATCTTATTGTTATTATCATCACTCATTTTTGTAATTTCCCGTAACTGTTAACTCTCTGTTCTGTATCGAGGCCCAAAATAGCTCAAGCGGGATTAGCAAGAATTTTACACACGTTGACCATGTTTATAAATGACTATTGGAAGAAATTTGCAAAATATTTATGACACACTAAACAGCCCCCGAAGCCTTGTCAGTGTTGTGTATGCAGACCTGGGGCGTTCGGTGCCAAGAAGGACAGAGAAAGAGCGAGAGAGTGGGGGGGCTAGAGCGAGGCAGATTATTAGCAGCCAAGGAACCTCACCATAAAAAGGCATAGGCCTTACATCTGTACAGCTCTACATAGAGCATCCCAAATCACAAAGGGACATTTTATTTTAATAATCGATGAGGAATGAGATGTAGTTCAGTAAAAGTATCACTGCAGCATCACATTGGGCAAGAGGGGTCTGCAATTCCCTTTTATTTTCATTCATCTTCCTTCCCTACTAATTCTACCCTGCACTTCAAACCGAGTGCGGGCCAGACTGCGGTTCGTGGCCAAGCGCGTAACTCTATCGTCTTTCTCTTCACGTATCGTTTTCTCACATCTCATTGGGTGACTGAAATATTTATTTGACAGTTGAAATATTTATGGGTGTACTCGTGTGGCAGTGTTTCCAGATCCTGTCGCCTTGTGTTTCTGTTCGCCAACCACCAATCCCCTGATGAGCCACGATGCAAAGCTCCTTATATGATTTGCATTTGTGTTTATGATTAATACTTCACAAAGGTCTTTACTCTCGTATGCAATTATACATATATATATATATATATATATATATCTCCTCTTCCTATTTTTAGGCATATTTCTGTTTTCTATTATTTTCAGGCTTTACATGATTTCACAATGGTGAAAGTGAAAAAAAATGTCTACCACTAACTCGACACTAACTCTAACTGTGTGTTTATGTAGCTCGTATTGTATCGCATTGTAAATATGTCACACACACACGCTGCCTGATGCTATTGGGAGTCGGTTCTCCTCGGGGCCCACGGTCCCCCCACCCCCGGTCCCCACCCCTTGTGTTCAGACGCCATGACTCAGTAGTTAAACACAGTGACAAATAACAGACATACATGGGAACGGGCGGCGTTCGTAGCTTAGTTATAATTATTTTAGCCGTGCGTTTACACTTGTTTCATTCCCTGTAGGTCAACAGCAGTGCCTTTACTGTAACAGGGATTTATCATCAGCTTTTTTCACAGCTGCCTCCCCCCCCCCCCCCTCTCTCCCTCTCTCTCTCTCTCTCTCTCTCTCTTGGCTTTCTACATTCCTCGCTTTACCCATAACTTATCCACAAGCCACCATTTAGATATTGAAACATACAGACTGAATCTAAAATCAGATGACTTGATAGCTGTTGAGAGAACAGAATGTGTTGTTTATTGTGTTTATTCAAATTAGCTTGATTTGTTTTTTTCCATTATTTTCCTATAATAAGGTAAAGAGAGCCAGGATTAAGGGGTTACACTTTATCTACCTTAAATAACTCCTGCCTGGAGTTATTTACGTGACACAAGACTAAATATTAATAGTGTTGAAAGTAAACGCAGACCGAATATCGTTATCGGACATTATCTATTCTTGCTTTATTTAACAACACAGTTCACAGGTCAGTGTACCTTGTGTGTCTGGGGGCGTTAAAATAAAAAGCTTTGGAGAATGTCTCATGTGACTGGATGTCATGCCCTACACACCCTGGTTGAGCCAGTCCTCAGACCTGCGGTGACAGTGGGATCACAAAACCTGGAGTCGGGGGAGACGTAGTTTAGTTGCACTCAGGGTGTCATCTGAGAAAGGCAGGGAATTTCAGAAGTTTCTGGGAGATTTAATAAAATCCCATGAAATTAAATTATAAGAATCACGTGTAAGAATCACACTCTGTGTGTGTGTGTGTGTGTGTGTGTGATCGTATTTTGAGAGTTTGATCTCCCCAGTAAAGACAAAGGGGTCTTACTTGCTCCAGTAGTGGGTTATGAAGTGTGAGCGATCTAGCGGTCTTTTCAGGATGGTTGGGTTTATAGGCTCATTGAGGACAAACCCAGAGCACCCCTGCAAACAAAACACCAGTCCATGAACACACATCAAACAGTAACCGTTTGTTTTCTTGGAAAAGAAATCAATCAATCTAAACCTTGATATATTCAGGGGGAATCAAATTGAGACATGACGGCACTTTTGCAGTCCCCTAACCTTTTTTCCAATGGAGATCATGGTGGGCGTGTTCTTCCTGCTCTGAGCCAATGGCAGGAGGGGGATGCTCTAACGCAACAGAGGAGTTCATATTGATGTCCTGGTGAAGTCATTGTATTTGCTAATGGGCAACATGAGCCAGTGAAGGGCTACTCACAGGGTCGGCCAAGAGATCCTTCGTCTGCCGCGTGAATCCGGTTTCTCGACTGCCCGGCAGACATCGCAGTACTTCAGTGCCCTGATACACGTGATACACATCACAGTTGACCACACAACGGTACTGAATACATAAGGACCCCCCCTTTGAAAGACATGGATAAAGGTCACTTTGGAGATATAGATTGTAAACCTGTAGGAATCTTATTGGCATGTAATCCGTTCTCATTATTGATGTTCCCGTCCGACGGTGTTGACCCTGAAAAATAGGCCAAGGAGACAAATTCTTATAAATATATATATATATCCCTAGTCTATTGACATCGTACTATTTATTTGCATCAACCCCCACATAACACGGTTATACTTAAATCCAAGAGGACGTATAACATTAAAAATTATAATATGATAAAATTATAACGATTGAACGACTCAATCATACACATAAAAACATGAAATCAAAACAGAAGAACCACTGCACCATGTTGGCTGTTGGAGGTTGAAATGTGTTTAGCTCAAGGTCTTCTCCCTTGGTGAAGCCAGTCTGGCCCCTGTGACCTGCTATGACAAGCCTCTGGGGGACTAGAGCAAAATGCAACGTTTCAAATGTCAAGTGTCATCCATGGAACATAGCTCTAGAATCAGCATCACTACTAGTTCAGTTTTAGCCCCACAGTGCAGTATCCTTACACTCATTAAAGCAATATGTCACCCGTTTAGCATATTTGGCTTAATGTCCACCTACCTGCCATTGAATACATGCAAAAGGTGACTTACAAATATTCAATGACCGAAATGTCTGCTCCATGAAGACATGATTCCGCAAAGTAAAATAGGATAGGCCTATTCGATAAACTGCTAAATATATTTTTTAGACCTTTTATAGAAGAAAAAACTACAAACACTTTTTAACATTGAGTTTAAAGTACATAATTGGGCAAATGTCATAGACTCAATGCAAGATAACGGGAGCCAAGGTCAAACATGCATCGTTTCATATACTCAAAACAGGGCCATTATCTACCATTGGTAGATATTAAACCAAATATGCTAAATGGGTGAAATATTGCTTTAAGGAGTAGGTATAGGGTTAGACATCTTGCTCAAGGAAAGATGGGGGATCAAACCCAGGACCTTTGGGCTGGGAATGAAATACCCTTCCCACTACATCCTCCCCCCCCCCCCCCCCCCCCCCACCCCAGGAAACGTACCATTTCCACCTGGCTGATGACCCGCATAGGATCGGCTGTACTCCGTCTGGAGGCACATGCTCTTAAATAAAGAGAGAATGAGCGTTGAAACTGTGTCTGTGGTTCTGTTCCCATGTTACGTTAAATGTCGGGCAAGTTTCTATTTTCGGTGTACGGTTGTATGGTGTCTCTGATTGTGATTAATGCCCACCGCCGTTTTAGGCACAGTTGTGATCTGCAGGTAGCCACTCGCTCTGGGCTTGTCGCGCTCATAGAGATTCACAGGGACCTTGGCTCTGTCAGCACCCACAAAGGGTCCGTAATTGGTTTGAGATGTAGAACTATCCAATGATGTCAACCTGTAGAGCGGAGCATACCATCATTTGAGTTTTTGGTACATTTTTCTTTCATCATTTGAGTTTTTGGTACATTTTTCTTTCATTTTCATATCAGTGGACATTTGTGGTTGGAGTCAGTCAGTTCAGAACAGCAAAAACTTTTACTTCATAACTTTCATGGATTATATATGGTTATAAATAAAACCAACCAGTGGACCTTGAATCAAGCCATTCATTTATTATTAAAAAGCATCTGCTCAGAAGAATCAAAATGGCTAAAGCTCTGTACATAACACAATGCAGTATTCCTTTTTATGAGAAAAATATGGAGATGCAAAACTTGGGTTTTACTTTCATAGCAAAAAATATATAAAAGGCACTCACCCAAGTGAAGGTTTGTCATGGTAACCCAAACTGGTCCTGTAGTACACAGCTGGTCTGGGGTTGGCGGTGTAGTCGGTCCCGTGGCGGTGCCCCAGACAAGGGGTGAAATTCTCCCTGCCTGTGTGAAAATAAATCATGATGAGTCCAGTGGACCAAGACTGACCCGTCAAACGCATACCCGTCAAAACTCAGTTGAGTTATGTCTGGTAG
This sequence comes from Merluccius polli, assembly GCA_030340625.1. Classification (NCBI taxonomy): domain Eukaryota; kingdom Metazoa; phylum Chordata; class Actinopteri; order Gadiformes; family Merlucciidae; genus Merluccius; species Merluccius polli. Next base: position 77,849 of record JAOPHQ010005742.1, on the reverse strand, counting down.
TGACACTGTTATTCTCTGACAGATACAACCCCTCTGCCCCCCCCCCCCCCCCCCCCAGGTTATGCTACAAGTAGTTTTGTTTTCCCCCTCTCACCGTAGGAGGATCCATAGGAGGTACAGTACATGGCCTGTGCGTTGCTGGTCGGTGGACTGTGTCTGTTGTTGTTGTTGTTGTGTTGCGTTAAAGGGACGTGGGGCCCGGCCATCATGTCACACTGCTGGACGGCAGACCTGGCGGCGGTCGTAATGGAAACCTCTGCCGACGACGGTGATGGATGGCCGACCCCGAGGGTGTGTGGGTTATGCTGTGGCCACGATGCAAAGGGACCAACAACAGTAAATGGTACATAGATGTGGCTGGCTCAGTTGTTTCAGTTTTTACATGAGAGAGAAAGAGAAAGAGGCTACATTTCTTGAAAATTAGCATCACAATTATATTTTTGTGAATGATAATGAACAATTGTGGACTCAAGAGACATTTCTAAAAGTGTGTCAGCTGCATCACACCATTAGAGTGAGTTCACATCGTCAGCTGAATGCAAACTCAGGCTGAACCCCCCCCCCCCCCACACACACACACACACACACACACACACACACATGTCAGCTGTATCCACCATTTCATCGTCATGTCCCGAAATAGCCATTGTAATGAAAATCCCTGTACAGTGTTGGACAGACAGTCACCACGGACCGGGCATACCTGAGGCCTACGGGTGGTGAGTCCGACTCCTGCGGCCATCTTCCTCCGCAGCGGCCCGTGGAGGATGGAAACAAGTCTCGGTTGCTAGGCGACGCACGGCGCCGTAGCAGCAGCACCTCCAGCAGGTGAAGCACCAGCTCCACAGGGAACAGAAAGCAAAAACAAACGGACATTTTATGTGCGACTCGCCTGTGTTATGTATTTGGAAAACCACAAATGTTTTCGTGAATACATTGATCGTTTATTGAGTGAGAGAGTTTATAAGCTCTGCCGCTAGCTTTTTGCGGCACGTCGGTCGCCGTCGCCATAGCAGTGCTTAAACTGGGTCACTGCAATAATGGCTGCGCTGTGAGGGCCGGCCACCGGGGGGCGCTATGGAGCCGTTAAAAACACACCGAGGAACCTTTGGTGTTGAATGATGGTTTTAATAGAAAGTCTATCAAATATTCACAATCCAATGTAGCCGAAGTGTATATTTTATTAATGCTATTCATTTTAGGACTCTAAATAAACCTGGTCTAATACTTTAGGATTATTATTTTAGTACTAGTTAAACTTCACATTAATGCTATGCAATGCCACTGATATGCCTATGATATTATTACTACTACTACTATGACTAGGCCTACACATCCTCTGCTACCATCACTATTACAAATACTAATCACAATATTAATATTAATAATGAATACCGAACAATTATTATTAATAATAATAATCACCATCACCATCATCATCATCATCATCATCATCATCATCATCATCATCATCATCATCATCATCATCATCATCATCAATTTAGGTAGGCTTAGATCAAAATAAAAAATGATTATTATTTTTTTGTTTAATTGATTGGTATTACTTTTTAATAGAATGCCATTTTTGTCACACATAGACCCATTATAGGCATAATCCCAATCTGTCAGGTAGTGATCAGGGCTGTTTTGTTTTTTGTTCGCTACCATAATGTTCATACCTCTTTAAAATGCTGTTGGGTGGTTGCTAAGCCACAATCACTGTCTGCCTGAACTTGAGCCCATGTTTTGATTAAATGCAGTGTTTCCTGCTCCCGGAGATCCCGGCCATGACACCCCCAAGCCTGCTTTCTGTTGAGAAAATAACAGGAGGATTGCAAGGAATGTTAGGCTAACATTGATAATCGCCTCCGAGTAAATTACACAAATTGCCCAGTTTGTAGGCTATGTATGATAACAGCAACAGAAATTATGTATCTATTTCATGCTAGATAAAATAAGATCATGCATATTTATTATTTAGTTATATATTTATTATTTAGTATAGTTCAAAACAATATAAAACATACATAAGAATTCTTGCATGTGCTCTTTAATTCACACCCAGCTCCTATTCTCATCTTATTCCCACATGGCTTCACATACAGTCCCATTCCACACCTCTGTCACATCCCGTGGTGCTGTCTTTTCTCTCTCTCTCTCTGTCTCTCTGTATCTCTGTCTCTCTCTCTCTCTCTCTTTCTCCCCCCCCCTCTCCCTCTCCCCCTCCCTCTCTCCCTCCCTCTCCCTCTCCCCCTCCCCCTCCCCCTCTCCATCTCTCTCTCTCTCTCTCTCTCTCTCTCTCTCTCTCTCTCTCTCTCTCTCTCTCCCTCCCTCTCTCTCTGTCTCCCTCTCTCTCTGTCTCCCTCTCTCTCTGTCTGTCTCTCTCTCTCTGTCCAGCACTTGAAGTTGCTCTCCACCGAGCTGCCGCCTCTGTTCAGAACCTCCTCTGCTCTCATTGTATTCCCCTTCTTCTTGCCTGACATGTTGTAATGCCAAGCCTGTTCATTATCCTTTCCCAACCAAAAATAACCACAGGCGGGAAGAAAAGTGCGGATCATTGAAACCGACTTTCATTTCCTGCTTTCCTTTGTCTCTGTCACAATGTGCAGATCAGTGATATTTCTCTTTTCTCTTATAGTCCTATAGCACTTTGCACATCAAAGATGCATGTGTGTGTGTGTGAGCCACGAGCCGCTTTGTTTCGTCTCCATTAATTCGCACCAAAGGTGGCTCCATAAATTCCCATGTCTGCCTGCGTGTACACTTTCTAATAACAACATGGCCCCTGGCCAGAGTCCCCTCACCGAAACCCAATAACGCGGCCACAGAGTAACCATCTCCGGCTGACGTCTAGCCGCCCCCTCATAGCACGCACATGCTATTTCTAGACTTTGTTTTCCCATCATCATTCACCTGTTTGGAGTCGAGGGGGGGGGACGGGGGGGACGGGGGACTGCGTAGAAAAAGGGTGGGGTGCAGCCGTTCTATAAATAGACGGAGGTGGGCAGCGTGATGCGACGGGGGTCTCCTGCGGAGAAGATGCGCGCGGTTTGGCCCGCGGCCGTCTGTTGGAGTTCAGCGGAGGACAGAAGCCCCGGTCACCTGTCTGCAGGAACCTGGCCGCCGTCCGGTCCTGTCGGCGGGCCCGTCTGCTCGCCGCTCACCTCTGCTGTTCTGTTCGTCTTCCACAGCTCCGGGGAGGAAGAGAAACACAAACAGTATAGCCCACGGTCTCATCCCTCGGTTGGCGGATGAGGGTCCGCAGTTTTTTAAATAGCCTCCTATATTGTCGTGTGGTTGTATTGTTTAGTGTCTACTACGTCAGATATAGGCCCGGTACGGTATTATTAACCTTCATCGAGATTTAAACCCGCCACTGAACGGGATTCATTTGTTCGGCAGATCCGGTAGACACGCTTCTCTGCTTCAACCAAGATGTATCTTTTTCCCTTTTTCTCTCTGTGGCTCCTCTTGTACTTAATAGGGCAAATCGGGCACAGACGGGTCCTAATAAATTGCCTTGTCATCTTTTTCAATTTTGACTTTCACTCAGACTTTTGCATAAGTCCTGCTCAGAGGGAGAGAGCCAAGAGGGGCTTGGAGGTAGGTTGCAACGTCAGGACGCGCGTGCATGACAGGTCTGGCTGAAGGGCCGTGACCGGGGGCCGCATAAGCCGCATATAAGCCGTATAAGCGACAGCTTCAACTTTTTGTGCAAAATTGTGATTGTGATACTTAGCTCAATCTCAAAATGTGTTAAAATTGAGCCTTAATGCAACAGTTCTTCAAAAACTCTCGCGGGGGAAGATATCCCCCCCCCCCCAGACCCCCTTACATTAGCCGGGTGGCCCCAAGGATGCGGCTTAGGGCCCCCAGAAGGTCAGCAAGGACACCCCTGGCTGTGACACACGTCACAGCCACAGCGTTTGAAGATAGCCTTACTTTAGTCAAGACTTGATTATTGATGAAATGTTATGTATAATGGGGGACAAGTGTACGTACGCACGCACAATAATCTTGACTAATTGAGAGCTGTCCATGCTCCGTGAAAGACGCGTCTTAATCTTGCCTTTACATGAAGAATTCCCACTGTAACACTCGACGGAGTGATTAATTTGTTTGCTGCCCAATGATGTATTATAACGGAGAGTTTCTGCCACAGAGAAATTATGTGTGACAAATTGTGCTCATAAACTTTGCTGCCATCGGCTTTCATGTAATGGCAATATAGATTAAACTAAAACCGATGTATTTTAAGCTCTAACTATGAATCACCCAGCTACAATATTGTATGTATGTATGTGTGTATGTATGTATGTATGTATGTATGTATGTATGTATGTATGTATGTATGTGTGTGTGTGTGTGTGTGTGTGTATGTATGTGTATATGTATGTGTGTGTATGTATGTATGTATGTATGTATGTATGTATGTATGTGTGTGTGTGTGTGTGTATGTATGTATGCATGTATGTATGTATGTATGTATGTATGTATGTATGTATGTATGTATGTGTGTATGTATGTATGTATGTGTATATGTATGTATGTATGTATGTGTGTGTATGTATGTATGTTTGTATGTATGTATATATGTGTGTATGTATGTATATACAGTATGTATGTATGTATATGTGTGTATGTATGTATGTATGTATGTATGTATGCATGTATGCATGTATGCTTTTACGCTTAGCAGAAATTGCTCAACAAATAGCATCCTTCCCCCAATAAATGATTCATGCTCAGTAAATCAGCTACCAAGAACCACTCAAGGCGGGTGTAGTAAAAACGATTCTTTAATATAGAACAAAATCAGAGCTCAGCTCCATAACTCTGCCATCCCAACACATCTTATAACACAGAAGGATGGAAGAGGACGAGAAAATCAACCAGATCACAGTCCGCTCGGCCCAAAAAACAGGAGAGGCTTGAGAAATGAACAAAACGACAAACAAATCAAAAACACAAAAGCATGGAACGCAAAACCCGAATGGTTACTGGGTGTGGCCATGGGGATCCCTCTGGCCCTCCGCTCTCCCGTGGCGAGGTGCCCACAGAGACACGCCCCTCTGACTCCTCCTCAGGGCTCTCCCGCCTCCATCTTGACCCCACCCCTACCCTCCTCCGCCTCCGCACTACTACAACCACCCTTAATATAGGGCCTGAAGGCTCCTGGAAATAAATGGCCATTCTGATCCCACCTTCGACCCACCCCCCCCCCCCCCCACCATCACTACCTTTGGTGTACGCCAATTATTCATCCAATCGGTGCGCGCGGTGACCCGGATGATCTCGCCACGCCAGTGGGGTCAACACGGCGGCGGGGTTTTTCGGAGGAGCAAAGAGGCATGTGACAATTGAAGGGGCTGAGAGGGACGAGAACACAGACGGAGAGAGAGAGAGAGAGAGAGAGAGAGAGAGAGAGAGAGAGAGAGAGAGAGAGAGAGAGAGAGATGTGATCTTGGCTCAGGTGAAAGTGGCTGTACCTTCAGCCCCCTGGGTTTCACACCTGGACCCTTTAGATTAAATGGAATGTATTAAGTCAGAAACAGGCAGAGAGAGCAGGGAGAGAGAGAGACAGAGAGAGACAGACAGACAGACAGACAGAGAGAGAGAGGGAGGAAAACCTATGGCTCCCCCACCCAGTAAGGACCCCTGACTATAGTCCTAAACACAACGACATCAATGGTACTACACGCGTATGTACAGGGCGACCAAGCTATAGATATAGGAGTCCAGGAGGGGGTGGGGGGGGGGGGGGGTCATAATGTTGCATGATTAGTGCACATATCCCATTCGCTCCGCACGTCGCTGTAGCTGGTCCATTATTAAGGCTATCCTTGTACTCCTACTAGCGTCACGCAGTTCAATGTATTGTTTCACATCAAAACATCCTTCACTTCTGAATGAATGTGTTGTGTTTCTCCCCGACGGGCTGACAGATGCCCTGTCTTTCTGTGAGTGTTTGCTTATAGAGGAGGGAGGGTTTGGTCACATCTTTGTCGTCCCGGGTTGCTTTTTTTTTTTTTTTTTTTTTTCTTAAGTAGTGAAGTGTGGAATCGCATTGTGCAGTCCACGCATGGCTCAGTGGGAAACAAAAAAGGCGGGAACTCGGCGTGCGGCACGCGGCACGAATCAGACTAATCTAGTGGTGACCTAGTGGTTTCCCTGGTGAAGCACGCGCTCCCCGGTTTGCTAATGGACAGAGAGAGAGAGAGAGAGAGAGAGAGAGAGAGAGAGAGACTCAGGAACGAGAGACCATGGATTACTGATGAAGCGGTCCGACTCTCGGTCAGGTATGTGCGTTGTAACAGTTTCATATGAGAGTAAATGAACAACGAGGCCATTGTAGTGAAAATCTATACTCGGGCGAATGAAATCAAAGATTATAATGAAAGAGCAGAATGGACGTTAGAGAGAGAGAGAGAGAGAGAGAGAGAGAGGACGACTGGGAGAAAGAGAGAAAAGGGCATCTGTCAGTTTTAGCAAACCTTGGTCAAACACACACCTTAACGCGCTCTGAATCACATGATATAACTACACCGGTGAGAAAGGAGGAAGAGGGGAGGCACTGCACATAGAGCACTAATACTACAGTGGACAAACACCTCACATACACACACACACACACACACACACACACACACGCACACACGCGCACACACGCGCACGCACAACTACTGCACAGGGTCCAATTCTGCGTTCCAATGCACTCTCCTGGCTGCCAGAACCTCGCTGTGTCTTGTCAGGAAAATCAATACAAAAACAACAACAAACCAGACAACAAACAAACATTTAACAGAAAGAAGTACACACTCCTCGGTTCCCACTGGCCCAAAAAAAAAACGAAAAAACGAAAGCAGAAATGATACAAAAATACCCAGTGGCACCGGAGTTTACAGAAAGTTTGCTTTTGGACGTCTCTATGCGTTTCCCTTTAGTCTACCAAGTATATACTATTAACCTTACTAGGCAGCTAAAATCTATACAGTACTGTCATGTTGTCATATATTTATAGATATTTATACACTATACAAAGTTGGCAAAAATACATAAATAAATACAGGAAATCATAGGTTTCGATTGTACACCTCACAATTTGTGTGTTTAAAGTCAGAGCACTCTCGGTCGGAGAGGTGAGCTATAGGGCGGGCCGGGAGGGACGTCAGGGGAGAATCAAAGGAGTGGTACCCTCCGCATCCGAGATGCGGCCATCATGCCGCCGTCATGGAAAGCCCTGAAGCGGCCTGCCATGTCGCAGTGGAATATTCACACGGTGCCCATGCCATTGGGGATGGCCTTTTATTGCATTGCTTGCTCATAATACGACCTACCGCCGTGGAAAAGTTATAAAAAAAACGAGGCGCTGCTGCGATATCGATCGATCGCTGCGGCGCTTTAGGTTGTTTTCTCACAATGCTGTCTCACTCGCTCTCCGTCGCGAATTGCTTCAAAAGCGGCCCCGGCATTTAAGAAAGGGTTTTGTTCCTTGCATGTCAATTTAGGTCTCTGTGTGTGTGTGTGTGTGTGTCCGTGTGTGTGAGAGGGAGTCAGTACTTGTGCGTGTATGTGTCCGTGTGTGTGTGTGTGTGTGTGCTAACGTGCAAAGCCACCCTCAGAGGGATGCAGTGACCAATAAGGAAAAGGCCACATCCTGCAGAGTGCTGCGGGGTAGCTCCACAGTCTCATGGCTGTGTCCTAGTCTCGTCTGTGCACACTAAGTAGAGTACTAAAAGTAGCCTGACTTTGACAAGCGCAGAGGCCCTGTGCCAGACACACGGGGCTAAGGCATATGGAGATGTGAACTTGGGTGTGGAGATACCTGCAGTGAAATGAGCAGCCTAAAGCCCTGGCCACGTTCCGATGCCTATAGTGTTGGCCAGGACGATGTAAGTTTGCGAACTTACGTTGTATGTATGTATATATTGTGTATGCACACACACGCGCACACACTACTGCCTTAACTGGGGACTGAATGTTAACAGGACATCCAGCTAAGTTAGGGAAACCGGAGTATTACATGAGAGTTTAAAGTCTCTGTGATTGTGCTTTGTAATACCTGCGTCCAGAAGCGAGTGCCCGAATCACACATCGCATGACGATGCGTGCTTTCTGCTGCTACGGGGTCAAAAAAACGACGGCACCCACTCCCTCCCTATAGCACGCGTGTCAAGCGCCTCTCCCTGGCTCTTACGGCACCCACCGCAATAATGAGGCCAAATGCAATGAGCAAGGCGTCATTAGGGTGTTGGCCAAATCCTGTGCTAACACAACAGCATTACGGTAAACCCAGAGGGCCTACGAGCTGAGCTGGGGATGTGATGGAGAGCCAGGGCCACTAAGACAACACCAGGAGGCCTTCCTGTCCTCCGCTACAGTAGTACACAGCACAGCGCTGTAGTTAACACCTCCCAGTGTTGGAGGGACTGAAGTCCTCCGCAAATCCCATAATGCCGGTTCCGTGGCTGCGTGGTGTTGTGCGCCCCCCCACTGGGTCTACGCTATCTGGTGGTGAGGGGGGGCGTGAGGGGGGTTTGGGGATGTGGCAGTGTTGCTACAGCAGTCTTGGCATGTCTCTGGGTACCACTCCTTCCCATTCGTTTTTCCTTCGGCCCGACTCGCGGCGCCTCCCAACATAAAATACAGTGGGGGCATCAAAAGCCCTTGTTCAAGAAGGGCAGAGATGTATGTAGGATCAGCATCATTTAACACCATGGTTATCGTGAACGTTTTCTTCATCATTTCAAGTTGACAAATGAAAACCCAGTGTACAACAAATGTTAACTTTTTTTTTAAACAACAATATTTACACAAATTTCTCAAAAAACAGAATAAGGATTTTTCTCTTTAAGTTTTTTTTTTTCGGCTTGTAAATAAATAAATCCAAGAAGCACGACAACACCAAAACACGCACATACATACAAATAGACCAACAGTCAAATGTTAAAAAATAAATTAATTATACACATATATTACTCATTATTGTTTTTAATATTCATGTTTCTTACCATTCAGAAATAATTATTACTCAAACCCTGATTGGGAGAAGTCACATTCGGCTTTCGCCAAACGCTTAAAACAATTGAAACGGCGAGCTGGAGGGGAGGCTGCGTCTGATTGGTCAGGGCACGACCGGCCTTTGGACAAGCGTCGTCCAATAAAAAAAGCGGAAACAGCTGCTGCGACATATGCACCGGCACCGCGCGGACACAAAGAGTCAGGCGGCGGACTCACCGAGAGGATGAAAAGGGTAAACCGTATTTGACAACGCCATGGTAACGAGGTGTGACCCCTGCATGGTGGGGCCGCGACGCAGCGGCGGCGTGAGGAGGTGTAGCCGTGACGGCGATGAAATTTAGAGAGGAGTGATGTTATGAATAATTACAGCAGAGGAGGACGGCGGTCCAGGTTGAAGGACTCGTCCTGCTCTCTCTCACGGGCTAACCAGCTGTCTCAGCGACAGGCTCCTGCTCCACCCGATGTTGTTGCACTTAGGGGGGGGGGGGGGGGGGGGGGGGGGGGAGAAACATAGGAGGTCTTAAATATGAATTTGTGGAGAGAGGCTCCTGGAGAGACCTGTCCAAGCAAGTAAATAGTCCAAACTAACTTTAAATATATGACATTCAGAGCCGTGTCCAGTGTTGGCTGCGGCGTACGGACTGGGCCTTTAAGTAATCGCTGCATAATGATCTACGGCGGCGTGTTGGCGCAGGACACCGCCCGGAGACAACCTGACAGACGCGTACGTGATGAAGGGGCCGGATTAAACGGACAGCCTTTTAAGTAGTAGCGGTCTGTCACCACGCCAGGAGCTTTGGATACCGGACGCCGAGAGTTTGCCAAACAAAATCAGGTAAAAAATATGGCTCGGACAGGTACACTCGGAAGTGCTCCTTTTGTGCTTTCTGGGGCCCTTCGTTACTAAGAATAAAACACTATCCGCTGATGACTAAGCTCTTTAGAGAGAGACCGGCGCATCTATCCCCGGACCGGCATATTATTTTTAGCAGCAGAAGAACAAGTGTGTTGTGTCGACTCATCATCCACGGCACGCACACACACACACACACACACACACACACACCTGCTATTTTCCACCATATACAGGAAAAACCCCAATAGGACCACGCGCAATAGAGACGATTACTATAGCGATTAGGAACAAATACTAAACCTATTCGAACGGAGCAAACCAATATTGGAGAGAGCGCACTTCTCCTCGGCCAAATTACTAAAGGCACATTACTTTGTAGCCAATATAAGCACTATAAATAGCAGCACCACCACCACCACCAGATACAACACAGGCCGGAAATATACCCCCCCCCCCCCCCCCCCCCCCCCCCCCCCCCCTTGAAATCCTAATGGGGACGTAATTTGCAGTGACACACGAGACAGTGGCTTTCAAAATATAGTGGGTCATGTTCCACGCCTGGCCAATTGTTCTGAAGGATGCCGGAGAACGGCATCTCCAGCGCCGACAACGCAAGACGCACCGCCCGACTCTCCCATGTGGAGTACAGCTATATAATGCACTGCCTGTCTGCACTCCTTAGGAAATAATACATATGCACCAGCCTGTGTGTGTGTGTGTGTGTGTGTGTGTGTGTGTGTGTCTCTCGCTCTCTCTCTCTCCACCAGTACAAAAGACGATTTCTTTAGTTTATTTCTCTCGCTCTACGCAACGAATGTCAGGATACACAGAACTCGGGCAGGAAAAAAAAAAAGGATTACATGAATGATAAAGATACATTAAGTATATCTTTATCGCTGTAATGACAACCGTTTCTGGACACACACGTCGTGCGCGTGTGTGTGTAAGCGATGGAACGGGGGGGGCCTTTATCTTCAAAGTGATGGACGACGGCGGCGCGCGCATGCATGCATAAACATTTTTGCTTTTTCCGTTCGCTCAGCTAGTCATGTTCAAGGTGAACACACACTTTGGATGGAGGTAAAATCAAATGTACAATCAACATATGCATTATAAATATTATAAATAGATGCCTGTACGTACGGGTCATTTACAACTCCTCCGCCTCCCGAGTTTAACGCGTCTCTTTCTTTACACAGGTCGATTTTTATGGCTTACAGTATTCGTGTTGGTGCATTATATGGCTGTTGTATCCATGGGTACCGACATGGCTAGCTGAGCTCACTGTGCCTGACATGCAAAGCAGCTGCAGACTCTCTCTGTGTCCCCAGGTGATCACAGAACAAGGCGCTGTAGTCACTCTAGTGGTGCGAACCCGCAATCCTCCACCAATTAAAACCAAGACAAGCAAAGAACAACGATTACCAACAACAACAACAACAGCGATGTCTCAGTGTTTAGCGGGCGCTCGGGGCTAACGTTCGGCAACCTAGCGCAGCTTAGCATTAGCGCAGCTGTGATTGTGTGTTGGTAATGCCGCCGTGTTGGCTGGTCCACGTCGCTTGTCGTCAAGGAATCTGTGAGCGACTGCAACCCCCCACACACACACACAGCATGCATGCACGGACAGACACACAAACACACACACACACACACACACACAGCATGCATGCACGGACAGACACACAAACACACACACACGCACATACACATTTGAGCGTTTCTGGCCTGCGAAGCCCTAACTGTGATTCAGGGCTGTACAAATAAACCGCACTTAACTTGACACACATGCACTGACAGACACACCAGCGAATGCACACACAAGCGTACATACATAGTACACCATAAAAGGAAGGAGTAAAGAGAGAACAATGAGAGCCCAGCATTGGACCTCTCCTTTCCTCCCTCCTTTCCTCCAAGGACCCCGGGGGACCCCAGAGCAGACCAAGCCCCGTCCGGGGACCCAAGACCAGACCAAGCCTCGCCCTGGGGGACCCCAGACCAGACCAAGCCTCACCGCCCCATCCATCTGATGCTCAGCCGTTTCTGGTACTCCTCCCTTCGTTTTCACCATGACCCGAATCATCATCACATCAACTCAACGCCATCCATATTATTGTTATTACATTTGTCAAAAAGTGCAGAGAGAAAGTCCCCTGCCCTCGGTTCAGAAGGCAGGGCAGTAGAGGAGGAGGAGGAGGAGGAGGAGGAGGAGGAGACTGGGGAAACAATGGCAGTAAGAAGAGCAAGAAGAGCACAAGATGAGGAGAAAGAGAAAAGAGAAGATAATATCTCAGTTCGGTTTGTTGTGGAACAACACACACACACACACACACACACATACACACACTCCTGTAAATGCAAACACACACACACTCCCGTAAACAGAGTGCTCGTGTGATGCACGCGTCTCGCGCATGTGAATGAATGGCTTATTTTAGGACACTACAGTGCAGAACAGCATGAAGTGTATATAACCATTTACATAGACACCCAGACATAAGCACACAGCCACTTTCAGACTGTATACATATACAGCAGAGCTTAGGAAACATGCTTTTTGCTTCAGTTTGGATATTTTTGTTGAACATTTTGAAGAACATTTTTTCTTATATGTTTCTTCAGTAGGTGACTTTCAGAAAAATGACATCATTGTATTTTTGGGGGGGGGGATTATATATACATATATTTGTATCTTCTTTTTGTCTTTCTCCACGTCAGGGCTTTTGGTCTGGGGGAAAAACCGGGAGTGGTCCTTTTGTGGAAGTTTATTGTGTTCCCGTCTCCCCAGTTCAGTCAGTCCAGGTAATTATTTAACTTTTCTTTTCTTTTTTTAATCTCTATTTTTGTCGGAGCTACAGCACAGCACCCACAGCACACAGACAACAAGGGCTCCAAGGGCTGGGGGGGGGGGGGGGGGGGGGGTCAGTGATCTTGTGCCAGAGGACAAGTGAAAATCGTGGGGGAAAAAGGGAGGGAGAGGAGAAAAAAAGGCGAAGAAAGGTAGAGAGAAAAAGAGATAGTGTGTGTGTGTGTGTGTGTGTGAGAGAGAGACAACAAAGTAAAGAATTCATTTTGAATCCAGCTGCTCTCCGGCAAAGTCAACATCAACCGTTCGTTTGATTGCTTTTTAAAATTCAGAAGAACGCTCCACCGGTTTCTGGTTAAAATATCCAGTGTATATGTGCATGAGGAGAAGGTTTGAAAACAGAAAAGAGTGACAAACTGACAAACAGACAGAAATAAGAGGCTTCTAGTCAACAGACAGGGTGGGGCCATTACCTGTGTCTGCTCATCTAACAGATCTATGTATTTATAGTTGTCTAAACGTCTGTATTTACATATGTTAAATACAGTACACACTGTAGACCTGGAATAGTCATACATTGGATTTAATCAATAAGGTATTTATTTATTCATAAGATGTGTGGTGTATTTCCTTAAAGTAACAGACAACTTATTTGCTGTGTATATACTTTCATGTTTAAGTAAGAGGGGGGTGGGACTTGCATTTTAGTTCACAACCTATAGGGGGTCAAAGAGAGGGGAGAGGATGAATTAAGAAACATCCGGGTCATTCCATCTCCCAAGGAGACGTGCATTAGGACGGACAGACATACAGACGATCAGAAACAGGGGGACCATTGGCATGGTGGTTCACATGGAGAGAAGGTAACGCCGGGCAGAGTGAGAAAGAACAGAAGAAGAAGAAGAAGAAGAAGAAGAAGAAGAAGAAGAAGAGAGAGGAACCCGAAAGGAAGAGTAACCAAGGATTCCTAGAGAACAGGCGAAGACTTTAAAGGTTTTAAAGAGAGGAGATGGCTAATTGTACCCGTGTTTCGCAGCCTGGCAGCAAGTCAGTCTTGTGCATAAGGACAGGATCGTATCGAAGAGGAATGGGGGCGGGGGGCAAGGGAAAAGTGGTAGGACTGAGGAATCGGGGGGGGGGGGACAACCTCTGGAATCTGGGCGGGGCCAATCAGGCCTTAAGAGCGTGCCATTGGGCGACGTTAGTGCGCGGCCGACCCATCATATCTTTCCAGTGCTTCACCTCGGCGGGTCCGCTCTTCCACGATAGGTAAATCTAAAAGACATGGAGCAACAGAAGGAACACAAAGAGGCAGACAAGAGTCAACACCTGTCACAAGCCGTCTAATCTAAATCTAAATCCACCTGGCGGCTACCAGCTTGTTCACTGGTCAGCACCTCATCGTCATGGACGATACGCATTTTCTATTTCTAACAACTTAAAATGTTTTGCTTGTAATGCTACTGTGATGCATATCAATTATGGCACCCGTTGCACTCCTTACCATCCACCCACTCCTTTTTCCTTGCCCTTTGGGGGGGGCTAGGATGAGGGTGGTGTCATAAAATATGGCCTGTAAAGCCCTTTGAGACTGCAACGGTGATTAAGGGCTATATAAAATAAAATAAAATACAAAAAACTTGAATGACTCGACTAAATCTAAATCGACGCAGGAAACGTCGGCCGTCGGGGCGGATCATCACCTTGCCGATGACGTCGTTCCGACTCAGCCTGTCCTTGTCCATGACGGTGATGATGATGGTGGTCTCCCTCAGCACGTGGGCGGGCACGTCGAAGGGGAAGGACTCGTTGAAGATGGGGTTGAGGCAGCACTTCATCGTCACCGTCTTCTTCTTCTCCACGCGCTTGTCCTTGTGCATGAGCCACAGCTTCACGTAGGGGTCTGCGGCGTGCACACAGAGACACGTACACACACACGTGCATGCGCGCGCACACACACACACACACACACACACACACACACACACACACACACACAGAGTGGGGGGGGGTGGGGGGGATATATTAAGATGGGCCAAGGCAGTGCTCATAGCTGTAGCACGTGTTTCTGCACGTTGACTCCGCATGTGGGGTTAGTTTTGTAATTATCCTAGTGGGGGAGCGGTTAAAAAAAAAGAGAGGCAAGTGCAGAAGTGAAGCCGGTACCTAGTTAGAACTCAAGGTCAACTCTTCCCCCAAGCGAAGGCAAATACAGATGAGGAAGTATTTATGGAAACAGGGCTAAGGGACTTTCTAATATAAATTCTGGAACAAAATTACCATAACTAAAGCTGTTGTACTTAAAGTCCCTGCGCTCGCTGCTTCTCTTGGAATTAGTAGTGTTACAATCGTACACCACTTCCATTTCATGTAAGAGACACAAAACCATGCAAGTGCAGTGCCTGGAGACAGGGCCTGTCGCTGTGCAGGGAGCTAAGCTGACACACGCATTTAGCGAGCTAGACTCCCATTGGATATAAAGAGGACACATAGGAAGAGCAGGAGTAGAAAACTGCAGGGATGATAGAAGGTCATATGGCTAGCCTGGTGCTCGGCGGCGAAGCCCAGCAGACAAACAAAAAAGCCTGAAGAATGGGTAAACACGGCACCTGAGCAACTGGATTTAGGAGAATCTGGGGCAGGCTGTGAATTTTCGTGAGGAGGGTTTCAGACTGGGGGAATCAGGGGACTCGAGGCGAGGCGAGGCAGACAGAACAAACAAAACCTGGACGTGTACCTGAGGTGCCGCCGATATCCATGGCTTTAAGATTGCGTGCTTTGATGATGTTCACAGTGATGGTGTTCGCGGTGGGATTATAGCACAGCGACACCAGCAGGTCGCCTCGCCTTCCCTGAGGAAAATACGAGCGGAAAGACACAGATAGACCCGTTTTAAATGCGTTATTTGAATTCACAAATTACATTAATTTCCATTGGAATTCTAAACACGCAGGCACACACACACACACACACAGACTGACACACACACACACACACACACACAGACTGACACACACAAACACGCACACACACACACACACACACACACACACACATACACACACACACAAAGGGAAGGTTTTGTCTTGTATGCTAGTGACATATCAGACAGCGTACAGCTTGAAGCCGTTGTGTAATCTTCCATCGCCGCTGTCCTTTCAGCACCAGGCAGACGGCAGGCGGTGTATTGACTACGCTCTCCCCCACTCTAACCTGAATTGAAAAGCTCACTATCTGGGGCTAAATGACTTTGAACCGTTTGTTAAAATGAGACACCTGAAATAGGAGCAGCAACAACAACAACAATAGCATCAACAACAACAACAACAACATAATCAGCCATCGGTGTCCGTATGCGGCGGGCCCCCCCCCCCTCCTCCGGCCCAGCCCTAATCACCACCTCTGTACCCCCAACCCCGCCCAGACACCCCCACCTGACCACTTATCATCCCTTCCCTCTCCTCTGCCCTCTGCTGCCACTGCTGCCCTCTGCTGCCGCCGCCGCCGCCGCCACACTCACGCTGCCATCACTGCAGGGCTTCAGCTCCTTCCAGAAGGTCTTTATCTGGCCCAGCTCCACCTTGTTGAGGGGGATGGACACCTCGCCGATGGGGTCGTTCCTGCTGAAGCGGTCGTAGTCCAGCACCTGGAGGTACAGGGTGCGCTCCCGGACCTTTTCGTACGGGAAACCTGGGGTGGGGGAGTGGAGGGGAGGGGAGGGTGGAGGGGAGGGTGGGCAGAGGTAGAGACCGGCTGTGACAGCGTGCAACCAGATGACAGGTATTCATGGGCGAGGGGACAATGAGCTGCCGCTGAGAGGCTGGAACACTATAATGGGCACCAATTAGGAGGGAAAAAAGGCTATTGTTTTGTTTCTTGAATGGCTAATTCTCTGGAGCGTGTGCTAAAAACAGTGCCCGCTTTTCCTATATTTCTTTTTTTTCTGCTTCTTGTGCTTTTGATTAATGAGGTGTGTGTGTGTGTGTGTATATACGTGCATGTATACCTGTGTGTGTGTACGTGCATGTATACGTGTGTGTGTGTGTGTGTGTGTGTGTACGTGCATGTATACGTGTGTGTGTGTGTGTGTGTGTGTGTGTGTACATCCTTAAACAGATGCTGAACACCCATCATCATTCCCGGAGCGCCACCACTGACCCTCAAACAGGAAGGTCTCGTTCCAGTGGGGGTTCAGGTTCTTCCGCTTGACCTTGGTCTCCAGCTTGTGCTTCTTGTCCGGCAGCAGGTACAGCTTGACGAAGGGGTCCGACGTGCCCGAGAAGTCCTTGGCCGGGAGGTCCTGGCCCTTGAGGATCTTGACCGTGAGGGTGGAGTCCTGGAAGCTGTAGCCGATGCTGAACTGGATGCGTCCCAGCTTCTCGCTGATCGGCCCCTCGCCGTCGTCCTCCTCCGACCCCGGGGACAGCTGAAACGAGCCAGGGGCGGGACGCCGCTCGTGATCTCACACAAACTCCTCTATACACACACGCGTCCTCGAATCCATGCTCAGGGACACACTGTGATGTTGATGACATTCGCATATGTTCACAGCGAGATGCTGTGAGGGCACATAACGTTTCAGAGCTGTAATTGTATGAAGCCGCGGAAAAAATTAGATTGGCCTGACATTAAGCAGACTGCGAGAGTTTAATTTCTCTACTAATGTTCTTAAGAGGCAGGAGGGACCCTGATTGAAGATAGGGCAGCTTGAGACCTCCCATTATCCCCCTCTCTCTCTCCCAGACAGACTCTTGCTGCTTTAAAAGGTCCTAAAAGGCTGCTATCTGATAGAACCTAGTAGACAGAGAGAGAGAGATAGTAAGAGAGAGAGAGACAGAGAGAGAGAATGATAGAGAGATAATGTTAAGAGAGAGATAATGTTAAGAGAGAGACAGAGAGAGAGAGAGAGATTGTCAGAGACAGAGAGAGCGAGAGAGAGAAAGAGAGAGAGATTGTCAGACAGAGAGAGAGAGAGAGAGAGATTGTCAGAGACAGAGACAGGGAGACCATAGGTGATATCCAGGACTTGCCGCTGTCTTCACTCTCTTTTATTTGACTCTCCCTGTGGCTCACCCACCACCCACAATCCCCCCCACCTCCCTCCCCCCTCAAATCTTTTCTCTCCTCTCTTTATTCTCTTCATCTTGCCCTCTCTCTGCAAAACTGGCACAGACGGGTAGGGGTAATAGTGAGTGTGAGAGGGAGAGAGAGAGGGAGAGAGAGAGAGAGAGAGAGAGAGAGAGAGTGTGAGAGAAAGCGAACATTAGCTCACTTAGAGAAAGTGGGAGCCGCTCAGACAACACTGTGCTAATGACACTTAAAAAATGGCCGCTTAGCATATCACACATGACACACATCTCATGACTTGCCTCGAGCCTTTTAGTCACCGATGATTCACCTTTGTACTTGAAAGTTTTTGCACCGACGTTTTTTTTCCTCCTTCTAATCCTGTAACAGAGATCGTTGTTGTGTTGCTCTCCCCCCCCCCTCCGCCCAGCAAAATGTTTTGTTTTTTCTCCCCCCCGGTCGACGTGAAATCGCCGTCTCATACTAAAACTTGATCATAACAGCGTGAGTCACCGTCAACGCCAAGTCTCACTTGATTGCTGCCCTGAAACGCTGCCTCTGTAATTTTCTGCCTCTGGCTTTTCTTATACATCTGTTCAATTTCACCTTAGCATGGCCGTAGCGTGCGGTCACTCGGTAATCTCAGCGTGATAATTGAGGGTTACTTACATATAGAGGCGCCGCCGGGCGTTCAGGACGCACGCATTGTTTACTGGGGTGGTGGGGTTAGCGGGGGGGGGGGGGGGGGGGGGTGGGGTCTGAGTGGGTTGTGGGGTGGTGGTGTTGGGTCTGAGGGGGTGGAGGGGTGGTAGGGTTGGGTCTGAGGAGGTGGAGGGGTTGGGTCTGAGGGAGGGGGGGGGGGGTGGGTTTGGGTCTGGGGGGGGTGGTGGGGTTGGGTCTGAGGGGGTGGTGTGGTTGGGTCTGAGGGGGTGGAGGGGTGGTGGGGTTGGGTCTGAGGGGGTGGTGGGGTTGGGTCTGAGGGGGTGGAGGGGTTGGGTCTGAAGGGGGTGGAGCGGTTGGGTCTGAGGGGGGTGGTGGGGTTGGGTCTGAGGGGGTGGTGGGGTGGTGGGGTTGGGTTTGAGGGGGTGGAGGAGTGGTGGGGTTCGGTCTGAGAAAGTGGTGGGCTTGGGTCTGAGAAAGTGGTGGGCTTGGATCTGAGAAAGTGGTGGGCTTGGATCTGAGAAAGTGGTGGGCTTGGGTCTGAGGGGGTAGAGGGGTTGGGTTGAGGGGGGTGGTGGGGTTGGGACTGAGGGGGTGGTGGGCTTGGGTCTGAGGGGGTGGAGGGGTTGGGACTGAGGGGGTGGAGGGGTTGGGTCTGAGGGAGTGGTGGGGTTGGGTTGAGGGGGTGGTGGGATTGGGACTGAGGGGGTAGTGGGGTTGGGTCTAGAGGATGACATTTGTCGGGAATTCCCGCGGGTCACGTGAATCCCGTGGGATTCCCGCGGGATGGGAGTCAACGTTTTATTAATCACGTGATTGGGACGGGACGGGAATAAAAATCACCGGGAGCGGGCAGGAGCGGGAACGCCATTAATAGATGATGATTTTCAGCCGTGTTAAACAACCAAAAGGACAGACGCGTCCATTTTTGTAGTCATCTTTCAGTGAGCGAAAACTATTTTGACTTGCGTCAGCAAGTCAAAAGAACTACACATCCCATAGTGCTTTTGACTTCCGGTTACGTGCGCGGGAGACAGAACAACAACAACAATGGAGGGAGGTGGAAGCGATGAAGTCGGGAAGCGTGACTTACAAAATAAAGTGAGGAATAATGATCCGTCGATGAGACTCAGGGAACTTATTGGGAAGTCGCAAATATTAAATGGATTCATGAGAGTTGAATGTGACGGGGCCAACACCGTGTATGCTTCTTGTAAATCCTGCGCAGTACTCGTCAAATATTATATATAAAAATAAATATAAAAAAATAAATATAAAAATAAAAACGGGAGTGGGATGGGAGTGGGAGTCATTTTGAGTGGGAGCGGGATGGGATTGGGAGTCATTCTACAGGAGTGGGACGGGATGGGATTTATTTTTTTACTCTGGCCCGGGATTGGGACGGGATGGGATTTTTTCTCTGGGAGTGGGATGGGACGGGAGTGAAAATCCACTCCCGTGTCATGCTCTAGTTGGGTCTGAGGGGGTGGTGGGGTTGGGTCTGAGGGGGTGGGGGTGATGGGCTTGGGTCTGAGAGGGTGGAGGGCTTTAGTCTGAGGGGGCGATGGGGTCTTACCATCACCATGTCTCCCGTAAGAGAGTTGGCCAGGTCCGTGACGGAGGAATGTCCGTCCGCATCAGGGGCATGGCCCTTGGGGCTGTTCACTGGCTTGTTGCCTCTGTGGAGGGAAAGGAAAAGAACGGCAGTTGGTCCAGGAACTAGTTTCTGGTGACGGCACCTGCAGGCCAGCTCACCTCCAGAGAGAGGCAGAGATGGAGATGTAGAGACGGAGGGAGTGGAGAGATTACAAAAGAAAGGTGAACCTGCAGCTTTTTTGGTACCATTTCCCCCCCCCCCCCAATCACAAGTGACAGAATAAGTCCACGGTTGCATATGGTCGGTGTGTATCTTTTCAAACTAGTTTGTGCTTTTCTTCTCCCGCATTAAAAATGGGCACCAGAATTAAGGGCGTTTCATGTGTCAAACAACTTTTAGCGCTAATTGGATTCTGAGATGACTGTACATATGTCCACTTTTGGTAAGCATCCAAAAGGGACAAGTTTCACCGAGAGGCAAAACATTTGACTACATTTTATATTCTTGATAAAAATACATGCTATCACCCCCTATGCCCTCTTGACACTTACACAGGACATACATGTATAACAACAACACATATATGTGTGACAAGACATAGGACAGGGTCGGGACAACAGCTCAGACAGATGTGTGGGTGCGTTAACTGTGTCAGCTGGTCGCGACTGGCAGCACTACTTCAAAAAGTAAAAATAAACGGCCATATTCGAGGGTCGGAAAGCCTCGCGGCAGCAGCTGCTGCTGCATGGATGAACCTTTAAGCAGTTCTGGGTGCTCTCTAGACGGTTGTTAAAGAAGACACCACTTCATGTTAAAACATCCTGTGAGAAAACCCTCTGCATTCGACAGTTAAAAAAAAACACAAAGGCAATCTATAAAAGAAAAAAAGCAACAACAACAGTAGAGAATAGATAATACACAAATAAGAATACACAAATAATAAGATGATGTTCAGAGTCAGAAAGATGTGGAAAAAGAATACAAAAAGGATAGAAAATGTCCGGACCAATGCAATGTAAGACACTGGACACACCATTGAAAAGAGAGCACTCCATAGATTACCAGTCAAGGCACAATAAGAGGCAGAACAATGATAACACTGTTAGGCAATCAAAACAAACAGTTAGAGAAATAAAACAAGACAGGAGATACAGCGAAACAGACGCCAAATTTACAGACTGAAAATGGAAAGTAGTACGGACATGAGAGGAAAAACAAGTTCAGTGGACAGACAGAAACAGGCAAGAGGTAGAAAAGCATATTCTGTATTAGAAGAGAGATAGCCAGCATTAATATAGCAATGGTCAGTGTAGTCAAAGAAAAGACCCAAAACAAAAACAGAAAGGCGAGATCTTCACAAATACCAGTATGTTAGAGAGAGCGAGAATTGACAAAGAAAGAGCTGCAAGAAAAAGATAGGGAAAAAAGGACACAATAGAGACTTAGTTTGGTCCGGTCTGATAAGCATCAAAGAATAAAATAAAATAAAAAACATAAAAGAAGAACACACAGAATATATCAAACAGGAGACAAAAGGGCAAACGTATGCTGAAAGGAAGGAAACAGAGCGCAGAACATAAAATAAATACAGACAAGATCATTGATCAACACGAGAGAAGAGTAGTAAGAGTATAAGCCGCCATTTTTTATGAGCACAACTGAAAACAGACAGTCGAGAGATAAGGTATGAGAGAAAGAGAGGAGAAAGAAAATAGTTTAGATATATTACAAAAATAGAATATAAATAGAATATAAATCACAAAAAATAGGATATGCACATTTAGAGTGTTGCAAAATAGTTGTTTTTTTTAATGTCCCTTCAATTATACATGACTCATAATTGTCCCACTTTATTTTCCTCAATTTATCGAGCAACACTGTAAAAGTGGGGTTTAGGGACACACAGGCCAAAGCACATATCTGGCATTGGCAACATGTGCATATATTAAATATGCAAGTTGTCACTCAAAGAGTGAAGGCAATGCCTTTGGCAGTCAGAACACAAGGAGGAGCCCGGAGAAAGTCTGTCTGTCTGGCCAGCATTCTGTGTTTATCTCACAACTGGGAGGAAATTGGACTTCTGTGAATTGGACTGTACATTTCTAAGGCACCCGGGATCTTAAATTTGATGAAAACTAATGTTGAATGTAACAATGAGATTGTTTTTTCTTGTTTTTTTCTTTCTTTTTTTTGCAGAAGACACAGACAGAACCGCGAGGGGGGATATACTGACACATAGACAGACAGAGGAGGCAAGCAAACAAGACAAGGGGAAGGGACAATCACTCTGGACATTTCAATCGGCAAATAAACCAGAGCAAGAGGGGGGGAAGGAGGGACGTCATCCAATTCTAGAGAGAGAGGGGGGTGGCCGGGGGGGGGGGGGACTACTGCTCTGGTAGTCATATTAGTTGTCAGGGGAGGTAAATGCACTGGCTGGCTGCGTGCTTACTTCACCCAGAGACTAAACTGCATGGGGAGGAGTTTAAGAGAAGAGCAGAAAAAGGCTGTTTCAAAATAAATAAATAATACTAATAATAAATTAATTAATTAAATTAAAAAAAACATTGAACTGGGTGGCTTAGGAGTTTTGTTTTTGGTTCTCTGAAGAGCATATTCAACATAAAAGTGTGGACATATATTCCCAGGGTGAGTAAGTCTAGTCCAGCAAGGCAACTCCCTCCTCCTCCTCCTGCTGCCTCTCCCTGTATCATGATGAGCGTGAGCGTCTGTACTGATTCATTCGTCCTTCATGCTCCATTCAGGTGTCCAGTGCATTCTCAGGTGAGAGCTGGTGCATTCAGGGGTGATGGTCCTTCTACCCACCCTGCTCTACAACACCAGCCCATATGCTCTTTACCTGGAGGCAGAAGAAGAAGTGTCTCTGATTCCTGCGACTCTGCACTCTCTCAGGCCCTATAACTAGGTCGTGCAGCGGCACTGTAACTTTTCTTTTCGTAGCGACTCCAATTTTGATTGGATGCTTCGATTGTTCTCAGCCTCACTTGTAAGTCTGGCTAAAAGCATCCGCTAAACGGCTAAATGTCAATGTGAGGACATTCTTCTCAAAATAAAAAGCTAATTTGTTGCTCAAGACATGATGATATTATCGGTCAAGTTGGTGGAGTCCAATGTGTTAAACTTAAAACATTTTTGTGTTTGTTTGTTTTCATTTCTGTTTCATACATCAAATGTAGGTCATGTTTTCTGTGTGTGTGTATGTGTATGCGTGTGCGTGTGTGTGTGAGTGTGTGCGTGTTGGTGTGTGTGTGTGGCTGACGCTCTGTAGCCTGCAGTTGTCCGTAGCAGCCGGTAGAAGGCAGGCTGCGCTACATCTTTAGGATATTCTTGAAAAAGCTTTAAGCAAGAAAAGTGGGGTGTTGGCATAGCAACGGCTCTAGAAACATACATACAGGGTGGTGGTGGTGAAGGTGGGGCTCGTGACAAGAAGGGTGGGATAGGGGGTGGGATAGGGGGTCTGCTGGTTGTAGGGGGGGGAGAAGGGAAGGGGAGGGCAGCAAACAGGCATAGAGAATACATAGAGAAGATAAGGTAGGATATATGACAGGTACGGGTGAGAGCCTCGCAGAGATGCCACACACACACACACACACACACATGAACAGACGTACGGAGGCAGACGGGGGCCACTTTGAGTTTCACCGTCCTGTGATACTATCCGTTTGTTTTTTTTACCTGACCGGGGAGCCAGCAGCTCGCAGGAGGGGTGGAGGAGGGGGGGGGGGGGGGGGGGGGGGGGGGGAGAGAGGGGGTAGGGAGGGAGACTCCACTCCGAGGCTGGAGAGAGACGAAAGAAAGCCCACCCCCAGCATCACCTTGTTCACACACACACACGCACACACACGCACACACAAGCACACACAAGCACACACATCCCACCCCTCAACCACAAACATGCCATACACACACACACACATGCACGCACACAAATACACACACACGCATGCACACACGCGCACACACACACACACACACTGTAGCCAAAACACTGGCGTATCTGAGTGTGGTGTTTCTGTTGTACGCCGCTGCCTGCGAGTTATCTGCGAGTCCGTGTGATCTGGGCACAGTGGTGCGCAGGGAGGAGGACCGTGGCGGTGGAAGCAATGCGCTGCTTACATAACCACAACCACCACCACCCAGCGGAGCACATGTGCAGCAGCCACACTACACAGAGAGAGAACAGCGAACCAACCGTCGGCGACAATGCAGCAGTAAGCCCGTTTTGTGACAACACGTCGGCGCCCTTATACACACAGAGATCTCTCGTCTCGACCCCCGGTCGCGTCGGCACTGGGAATCAGCCGTCTAAAATAGCATCGCAGACAAGAACCGACTGTTAATGTTTTTTTTGTGGGTTTACAGCGTGAATGCGGTTGCGGGAGCGCTCGGATCGCGCTGGTCTACTTCAACTCGGTGTTGAAGTAGAAAAGGCTGTGGAGGTGCATCCTCCGGAGCATCGGTATGACACCGTGTTGATACAGTGATCATAACAAGCCATTGGATCAACTGACAAATGACTCTCTGACTCTTTGCGGACTTGTTGACTCAAGAGTATTATTCTCTCCTGATTCTAAGAAGTCTTTAAAGCACACTACTTGCTACCGCTACTGCGCTATACCACTACTCCCAGTGTAACAATGACGTCGGTTGGCAGATCGGGGCGAGACCACTCAGTGAGGAAGCTGACTAAAAGGATGTGATAATTATGATCAACCCTCTCCAGCTAATGCAGTAGCATAACTCTGCCCTTTGATCAACGTTTCGCTGGAGTCCCGCCAATAGCAAATCCTCCCTCCTTAAAAAAAAAACTGTTTTAAGTCCATTAAACGCGCCAACACTAATCCACCAGACACTTTAAATAGCCGTTCAATCCCGCACTGTTTGCCTCGGCTGCTGGCTGCAGATGTGCACACCTGTTCCACCTTTTTCCACGGAGCCCAGGTTAAGGCTGCTAATAGCCTGTCAACACCGCCACCATCCATCTACGACGTGGAGGAGGAGTGGAGAGAGTGGAGGGAGCGGGCGCAGCGTAAACCTGCTGACGAGAGTGGCCGCAACAACAACAACAACAACACATGGATGTGCACACTGGGATAAACACGGCCTACATACCACTCTCCTGGAAGGAGAATGACCTCTCTGCTCCGCTGCGTACGGATGGATGAGTGTTTGAGTGAGTGTGCGTGTGTGTGTGTGTGTGGATATCTGAGTGTGCGTATACGCATGCGTGTCTATGTGCACATGCTTATGTGTATGTTTGTTTTTGTGCTTGTTTGTGTGCTTGCTTATGTGTGTGTGTGTGTGTGTGTGTGCATGTGAGCACGTGTATGTTTTTGTGTGTGGGTCTTTGTGTGTGTGTGTGTGTGTGTGTGTGTGCGCGTGTGTGTGTCAGTTTATCTGCACGTTTTTTTTCCTCGTCATTCTCCTTCTAGCATGTGAACGTGAATGAGCGTGGCTTCTGCAGGGAGCGCTAGGCCTGCGGGACGGTCTTAAGCGAAGACCCCTGGGACATAACCCATGGGAGAGGCGAGCGCAGCCCTCGTCACAGGAGGAGCCCTACATGAGACCAACGGAGCAAACGCAATCACTTAACATGTTTACATGCGTATTGATAGCCCATCAAGCCACATTAGCAACAACAAAAAAACCCGTACAATTCTCAATGACATTTCTTTCCCCCTGCGTTCATTCATGTGAATATAGCACACACACATACATACATATACATGCATGTGGTTAAGACTACGCTAGTGTCACGTTAACGCCCTTTATTATATAATTCTGCATGAACCCATCGCAGTCTGATTCATAAATGACTGGCAGCAGACCACCACCTCTTAAATGTTATCCTTGGTATTGGCAGCGGCACACCACCTATTAAATTAGAGTGCTATCATTGGTATTGGCTTCAAGCAAACCGTCTGCAGTGTCATTCCCTTAGTTCTTTCTTCCCGTTCGTTCTTTTATTTTCAGAGCTCGCCAAATCACATCTTGGTCCTGATTACATTGAGGCGGGGGGGCGTCTACGTCTGACAATAAAATATCAAAAACAAGACCAAGTTCACTGGCTCGTAGAAATTACACAACATGCATGGATGAATAATTGATAGACCGCAGGGCAAAATGGCTTCAACGTTCCACGCGCCACAGGGATGACTCCCGCGTTCCTCCATCCAGATCCCCATCTCCCTTCATCCACATGCATGTTGGCTTCCCAGTATAGTAACAGTAAAGAACCTATGCATCCGCCGATCCACGAGTTAAAAGAAAAACCCACTCAGGCTTTATGCAGCCACTCATCCAGCAGCCTAATTACACTCTCCGAGCTTCCCAACCGATGGAGGCCCCCGGGATGTCACCATCCCCGCCATGAAGAAGAAAAGGCCTGCTATCAGTTCTATCAATTCCCAAAGTTAAGCAGAAATCAGCAGGAAACAAGAGCGTTCTCTTATCTGTGGAACAGTCTGCCACCTGTAATCAGGGAAGCTGACTCTGTAGAAAAATTCAAATCCAAACTTAAAACCTACCTCTTTAATCTCTCTTTTGGCTCCTAGGAGTGTCCCCCCAGCACTAGCCTACCCCTGCTGCCGATAGGTAATAGATAAGAGGTTGCCTACATGTTCCCTGTCCACCCTGCCCCATCTAACCATAACGCTGTCTCGGTGTTAGTGTGTTGCTGTGATCATGACCTGACGGCTACCAGCTTGCTCACCAGCCAGCACCTCATCACCATGGACAATGCTAATTTTACTACTATGTACGTCAATTATGGCAACCATTGCACTCCTACCCATCTCCAGAAGGAGGGATCCCACACACTGCGTTGCTTCTCAAAGTTTCTTCCTTGATAATTATGGGAGTTTTTTCTTGCCTGTTGGGGGGGCTGGGGTTCGGGGGTGTCATAAGTATAGGGCCTGTGGAGCCCTTTGAGACTGTAACTGTGATTAAGGGCTATACAATTAAAATTGACTTGACTTGACTCAAGAGGCCTGGAGTCAAAACAAAACAAGGGAACACAGTGTTACCACTAATGCGCGTTCTACTACCACAACGACTGCTGCTGGCAGAGGCGCTTGTTTTAAAGTGATTGGACCCCCCCCCCCCGGCCTCAAAGTGTCTGTGAGGAACAGATCTATTAGAGTCAGTCTCTGCGCGTCCTGACCTTTCTGAGAAAAAACACTGACCGACCGGGGCCACACTTGGGCCTATCAAGCAGTGACCATGCTCCCGAAGGTCAAACGGCTATATAAATAATGACTATATTTAGCGCCAGTCCACCTTCTCGGGGCGGCCCATTGGGAATAATTGTCAGTTTGTTTGGCTTGCCTGCCATTATGAGCAATAATGAAGCAATATGCACAGCTAAAGGCTAAATGGGCAAGCAATGAAAAAAAAAAATTGCCTTCCTTCTGTTATTTTCTAGCTCCAGTGCATAAGCCTCTCTCTCTCTCTCTGTCTATTCAAAGGTTTTCTGTCTAATTGTGGTGGCCGAGGGGTGTTTCTATACACCAACAGACCTTGGCTGAAACATTGCCCCCCCTTCAAGAATGAAGAGTCCATTTTTATTACATAAGTATTATTATTTTTTAACTCAAAAGTTGATTTTGGAGAAATGTGCCCCAAACTGTGCAAATTCATCTGAATTTGAATTCAGCTACGTTTGATGTTGACTTTTATACAATTCCCTTAAAAAAAACATAAACTTTTGGACCGGCTCAAATCAAAACAAGCAGCAGTGAAAGCATGGCTCCTTTTCTCATTGCCTAATCGTTGGTGATATGACGACGGACAGGGAGAGCGGCTGGGGGGTGGTCACATGAAGGACACATTGGATGGAGGTATGCAGGTATGTGAACACGCGTGACAGGGCTGAAGAGCGGGTGGCGGGGGTGGCGGAGGCGGCGGTGGATTAGTAACAGCAGCTTTGTCTCCAGATGGAGACAAGCCTGAGAGGCCTGTTCAGAAGAAGCAATGCGCCGTACAAGTGATTGATTAAATCATGGCCAGACATCTGTATAGTCAGCACTAACACCAAGGAGGAATGATATACTCCCGGCTCACGCACACGCGCGCATACGCACGCAAACGCGCACGAAAAACACACACACACGCACACACACACATGCACACACCTCGCATCTCTTATCCACCTGCTGTCTATGGAATCCACTATTTATGCCGTGCAGCTAAATATAGCGACGCCATTGTGTGTGGCTAAATCATTTATCATATATTTGGAATTGTAATTTGTCATTAAATAAACACAACAATGAGCAGTTCAAGTGGAATTATTAACAGCTCAGAGGAGGCCTAGGCGGTTCAGCAGAGGGAGCGAAACGTTCAAAGCCCTCATTATGATTTCACTTTATACCCCCCCGCCCTGAAAAACTGACTTCCTCTTTTTAACACACATCTCATGCTTACTGTCATTCAAACCTGGATTAGTGACATTG
Source organism: Merluccius polli (assembly GCA_030340625.1). Classification (NCBI taxonomy): domain Eukaryota; kingdom Metazoa; phylum Chordata; class Actinopteri; order Gadiformes; family Merlucciidae; genus Merluccius; species Merluccius polli. The sequence continues at coordinate 49,365 of JAOPHQ010005742.1, read as the reverse complement.
AACCATGGGCCTGTATAATCAACAATGACCACTGTGAAACGGCTGCTGTTCTCCAGCAGAATGTGTGTTGAGTTTAAAGGTTTTGGACCGTAAAGAATGAACCTCCCAGGTAAACACTGGAAAGCTTTGTGTACTCGAGACTAATTGCATAACCGCATTGGGAACAAAAATATTGTTTTTGTCACACTTGTGCGTGTGTGTGTGTAATTTACAATTAGGATAAGTGCCACTCATCCTAATTTACAATTAGGATAATTGTTAAGGCAAAGAAGACTCTTGAGCATTGACTGTAACTCCGCGTGATCAGGCGGTGATTTATAAAAATCCTGAATAACTTTTGCGGGGAAAGCGGCCTAAAGAAATATATCGACATAGATAGGTTATGCAGCAGCGGTTGTTGACCAACTGCTGCTTGAATGTGTTCGATAAATGAGTGGGGCTATCGGTTCTGGGGGGGGGAAGCTGTGGCACTGTTGTGTGGGAGCCGCGGTCTAAGCCTGTTCTCCATCATGCTTCATTAACCCGCCCAGGATGTCCGCAGGAAGAGGGCAAGCTTTGAGCCGTCACACCCGAGCGCACGGACGCCACTGCGCATGTTGATATTGTCGCCGGGGATACGCGGGGAAAACAGTGAACAATTTGAAAAAAACAGGGCAAAAGTCAATAACATTGATAAAATATGTACAGAGTAATTGGTGTGGCGAGCGAATCGGAATTTGTTCAACTCACTCTGACCATTTCGTTTCGAGGATCGTGAGTCGTGTTACACATCTCCAAAGTGTCTCCGGTTGGTCACAGCAGTAAGCAGGTAAGTCTGAAATGGTCTAATTTGACTGCAGAGGGAAATCAGGTGTGTCGCATTAGCCTTGAGTTGGGCTGAATACACACATCGACTAGCGCTGCGTGTTGCGAGATAGGGCCGTCGCAATGTAGCAACCGATGTGAACAGCAGAGGAAACGGGGAACAAAAAAAAAATAAAAAACTGGTCTGTGTTTTATGTGCTTATTTTTGTTGTGCTTATTTGAAGGAGACCCTAAAGACCAACAAGAGCACGTTACATGTTTTTTGGACAGAAAAAACTCTTGGTTGATTTCCTCTAGATAGAAAACACAAGCGCGATAAAGGAATCCATCCTTGGATATAGGGGGAAAAAAATAATCAGGTCCTCTTTGGTGTGTGTGTGTGTGTGTGTGTGTGTGTGCACGCGCATACGTGTGTGCCTGTGTGTGTGTGTGTTTGTGGGGGGTAGCTGGCAAAGGGAAGGATGTATTTTTAGCCGTGTGTTTGTGTAAGTGACTAACATGTTGTGGGATAACGAGGTGGGCTCTCTGGGCCCAGCCGGAGCTGCAGGGACGCCAGGCGGAGGACGATGGGAGGAAGCTAATGAGCAGGAAGAGAAGAAGAGGAGTGAGGAATCGGGGGGGGGGGGGGGGGGGGGGGTGACGGTAAGACAGGCATGGAAACAAAGAGGTGGGGGGGAAAAAAACTACAAATACCAGTGGGAGGTCCATGGCACACAAACAGAAAGATGAGGTAATGGTTGAAGTGAACGTGAAGGCAGAGTGTGAACCGGAATAGGGCTTGTACACCAGAATACATCATGGGATTTTTTGTTGGCGATACTCTGCCATATTGAGAGGACTCAAGAGAATTGTAGACAGCACTGTAAAATCCTAAATAAACTTAAATATACCTTAACCTAGGGTAATGAAAACGTACTTTTGCAACGTCTCGCGTGAGAAACGCCGTGGCAGTGTCGCACCAACACAACAATGTCTCCCCATAATAACAGATCATTTCACGATTCAATTACTACCGACATAATAACTAACGAATATCGAATGCGCCTATGCTTCCAGAGTGGCAGCGGTCATTGCGATATGACGTTATGATGTACAAGACAATCGCCTGGCAGGGACACGTGGACCACTGGCGCGAGGCAAGGCAATACTCTTTCATTTGATTGGCCAGTATTTGTCCATGGTCAACAGAGCTTGAGCACTGGTGGTAATCTTACTGCAGTTTATTATGAGCTCATTGCTGCCGTGCAGACAGTACACTACAGCACTGTATTTTCTTCACTAGCTAGTGCTTGTCACGTCAAGCTAGTCTCCTCGTTTGTTGGTTTGTTGTCATTTCTTTTATTATTGTTCTCCTGCTTTACCTCATCCAGTGGAACAATGCTTCGGAGAGCAATGACTCACTGAAGGACACTAAAAAGCTGTTCCTCGCAACCTACACCTAGAAAACAACACTAAAAAACCCTGTTCTTTCCTTTCAAATTTCACACATCAGTTCAAAGACCCACATCTCTCCATCCTTACATGCACATATTCTTCTCTTTCACTCACACACACACATGCACACCCACACACTCACACACACACACACACACGCCGAGCACTCGTCGCTTGGTACCTCTTGTCAGGAGGAGGAGGCTCCTGATTGGCTGGAGCCGCCTGTGCCGTTTCCTGCAGGTCAGGGATATTGGCAAAGTCGTCCTGCTCGGCCAAACCGATGGCCAGAGAGAGCACCACCATCTTCCCCTCACTGGCCTCCGGAAACCACCACAGGGTCAGAGACACGGGCAGAGAGGACAAGAAGAAGAAGAAGAAGAAGAAGAAGAAGAAGAAGAAGAAGAAGAAGAAGAAGAAGAAGAAGAAGAAACATAACAGATGATGCAATGGGGAGAGGAATCAGGAAAGATGGGTTGAGGAGAGGGTGGGGGGGGGTAGCACCAGGAGGAGTAAGAAGATGTGGTGCAGGGAAGGAAGGAGAGAAGGTCATATGTAGACACATTTATACATTGGAAGCAAGGGTTAAAGAATGGTTACCACACCCATTTATAATAGACCTTCTGTTCCAGGGAAGGATATTAAAGATGACGTAAGACAGCAAGGCCATCCTAATATAACCACAATGATTTCAGTATAATGAAGTGATGGCAGCAGATGTACACTTTACTTACATCTCATGAAGACATAAATTGTATCGTACTCAAACGGTTATAAGTTAATGACTGTTAATGAGCCTGATATTCAGCAGCACATGTCGATAAATTATGCAGAACCATGTGCGTCAACACTCTGCTCAATGACAATGACAAACAAACACAAACACTCTCTCTCTCTCGCACACAAACAAAAACACACGGATGTGGCTATTTCAACATCAGAAAAAAACACGCAAACACAAATAAACACACATCAAAAAAACATGCAAACACAATCATAGGCATGGGACTGTATAAACACACATACTCACACACGCACACACACACATGCACGCACACTGAAACACATACACACAACACAGAGACAAAAACACACACACACACACACACACACACACACACACACACACACATACACCGCAGAAACGCAAACACACACACACACACTGTACTTTGTCCAGTTATTTAATCTTTCCCTCTAGACTTACCTTTCCCAATCTAACTCTTGTTTCTCCAGAGTTGACATTTAATTAAGCCTCATTAACGAGATCTGGACTAATTGTTTCTATTTGAGTCAAGGTGTCTTCATGTTGCTCCGCAAGTGTCACCAGTTTCTGGGTCAACACTCTCACTCCCTGCATTACACTCCCTCATTAAATACATGCTTTGTTATTCTGTGTGTTGTTATGTGGGTGTATATATATATATATATATATATATATATATATTTCCCTATATATTTCCCTTCCCCCTATTTCCCTTCATCCCCATCATCTGCTCTCTTGTCAACCCTCTATCCCTCCCTCCCTCCCTCCCTGCTCTCTCTACTCCATCATTTTTTGATTTTTTTTTTACATAAGCCCATTTTTTTCGCCATATCCCAACCCAAAATAAGAAACTGCTTAGGAATACGGCAACCCATATGGATTGCTCAGCGACTTAAATGCTTTATATAGTGCCTGGCGCATCATAACCCCCCCCCCCTCCCCACCCACCCCTTCAATAATCTCACAGTTATACCACTTAAGGGTTAATGGCGTGTTACGGAATAACTTACTGTAAAGTATAATCATTACCATTACATTCCCTCTCCTCCCATTGACAGTCAACTATGGGCGTTTACGCTCCACAATATTGGCAAAACACTTCCAGCAGAGAGCTTCGGGGCTGAGGCTCCAGCAGAACGATAGATACTGAGAGACATTAACGACTCCCACCTAAAAGGCTCGACTTCCAGCCAAAATGGCTCGAAAGGACCGAGAGAGATTAATTTGGTCAAATGGTTTCCAGGGCCGGTGAGCCGCATCTCTGACATCACGCGGATATAGCGAGGAGTGATTCACCTGCGAGAGGAAGCCAGCCAGGATTGAAATGAACTGGCCTGAACAATAGGTCATGTCTCTCTAACCAT
>JAOPHQ010005742.1:0-42500 GCA_030340625.1 Merluccius polli | reverse complement strand
TCCAGGCCGCGTCAGAACCCAACCATGGATGATGATGATGATGAGGAGGAGGGGGCGCGTCCAAACAGGAAGTGCATGACGATGGGTGGAAGTGGGGTGGAGAAGCAGAGGAGGAGGCGGGGTTCGATGATGGAGCGGCAGAGGAGTCAAAAGGGGGAGGGGCGTGGGGAGGCGGGAAGAGGAGAAGAAGGAGGGAGACAGAGAGCAACGTGAGGCAGCAACAGTAGCAGAGGTAGCAGAGGTAGCAGTAGATGTCGCAGGCCGAGTGGTCACTGTGCACGGCGTGCTGGCAATAGTACTGCGGCTGCATGCTCCCTGCGGGCGCCGGCCGCACGGTCACCTTGCGCGCGTGCGAGGCGTGAGCGAGGTGTTTGCGCGCGGGCGTGGGCGCGGCGCGCGTCGCCTGCAGTCGGATGTGTATCGCGCGTGCGGTCGCGGAGCGGGCCGGGGCGCGACAGGCGTGCCGAGCGGCGTGGTGTGCAGTGATCCTGCTGCTGGCTGCCACGGCGACTCCTGAGGGTTTTCTAGTCTGATGGACGATCCCCATTTTCTCTGTTTACTCCATTGATGCATCAACTTTTCTGTCTCTCTCTCTCTCTCTCTCTCTCTCTCTCTCTCTCTCTCTCTCTCTCTCTGTGTCAGAGTCGCTTTCTTTCTCTCCAAGTCTTTTTGCTCTTTTAAATACACGCTCAAGTCTGAGAGACGTCCCACATGTGTATGCCTCCCCTCCCTTCCTCTCTCTCTCTCTCTCTCTCTCTCTCTCTCTCTGTCCCTCATCATCTCATTTTCCACTCCTCCTCTCCATACAGACTCTTTAATTGACCCATTATCCTCCTCTAATGCCATCTATCGCTGATTTTCTTTGGAATTAACAAGACCTGAGAAAAGGCTGTTCTCTGAAAATGTGAGACGCGAGCTCTCGTGTGCAAATCAGTTTCATTGTTGGTTTTGAAAGGGAGCACAAAAGCAGCCCCCTATGTAATATATTTAACACATCTCTCTATTTATTCTCTTCTTCTCACAGAGATCTGTGCAAGGCAGAATTAGGTCATGAGAGGAAGATAGTCACATCCGTTAGGCACGACTTAGTCTGCATTACATTGTTTCACCCAATACGATCTTCCAGAAGAACTGTGTGTAACTAACTCCCATTCTGTGTACTTGGGCGTCATATGAAGGATAAAAAGGTGATGAAGCAAGGTTATGCAGGAATAAAAAATGGACAGTTAGGGGGTGATGAGGTTGGGTGGGGAGGGGGGGGGGTAAACAGAAGAATAGAATTGCAGTGGGCTTTACAAGGTAATAGAAAACCACAGCGATGAAGGGAGGGATGGCAAAGATAAGGAAGAGGCAAAGGGTGAGGGTGAGGGTGGGAGAGAGAGAGAGAGAGAGAGAGAGAGAGAGAGAGAGAGAGAAAGAGAGAGAGAGAGAGAGAAAGAGAGAAGATGGGGTGCGAGACACAAACACAAGAGACACAGACACTTATAGCAGCCTGAAAATAGAATCCAATTATAGACAGGGGGAAGGAGAAAAATGAGCGAAGGAGAGAAGGATCGAGGTAGCGATGGTAGTGAATGTGTTGCGGAGGGGAGAAATCACAGCCAGAAGGCGCTAACGCAAGGTGCAAAAAGACAACTGGCGAAAAAGAAAACTGAAAAAATCAAACTCCTCATTTATAAATTGCAGAACAGAGGTCTTCGTCGTTCACCGCACTTCAAAGATGGAGGCGAAGAGAGCCCATCGATAGTGGGCTAACATGTCAGTAGTCATTCCTAACATGTCGTTTCAGTTTGAGCACCAAGCGTGTTCTGCTGGGGTGTGTGTGAAAAACGTGGCGGCTTGGTTGCGGTCGGCGCTGTGTGTCACATGGAGCCATGTAGCTGTGCAGCGCGAGCGGTGTCCGCCCCGTGTTTGAGCAGAGTGCTAATATTTGATAATTGCCTATTGATTACTTGCTGATTACTTTCAACGCGCTCCGCCCAGACTTCAGACTAGACCCAACTGAACGAACCCCCCGACCCCACAGACTTAACAAACATTACAATTCACACTCAAACACAAAATACATTTCCCGAATTTCCCGTCTGGGATCAATAGCATTATCTTATCTTCAAGTATTATCTTATCTTCTCTTTGCCTGCTATAACACGTAACACGGCAAGTGACATCACCACTCTTCCAGCCAAACATAAGGAGCAATAATGCCAACGTTTCACCAGAAATCACGTTGTCTCTGATATACGATAGCTTTTGTTTGGTTATTCTTTAACATACCGTAAACATCAAAGACGTCAAAATCAACCACAACATCTCGAAAAAGAAACAAGAAAAACAAAAACTCGCGTTTTTCCCGTTTACGTTTCAACTCACCTGTCGGGCCGCAATCCTCCCGACTGCATGTGACTCTGGACCGTCTGCCATCTGCCGGCCTTCGCTGCCCCAGCCATCATGCTCTTCACACTGTCGTTACGACAAGCCCCCCCCCCATCATCCCCGAGCCCACCCATGGCCCCCTTCTGACCCCCAGACACAGCCCCGCTACAGGGCGGGGAGAGACAGAGAAGGCCATGGCGTCACATACGAAGGGGTACACAAGGGAAGAAGAGAGGGTGGCAGAGGGGAAGAGATAAGTTGAACGTAGTGAAGGAAACATAGAGAGAGAGAGAGGGAGAGAGAGAGAGAGAGAGAGAGAAAGAAGGGGACACACACACAAAAACATAGGAGTCAAGATTAGGCAATCACATGACTGAGAGGAACTGAAGCAGTGGGTCAACGGTGTGCTAACAGTCCAGTGAAGAGGAGCAGCAGGAGGAGGAGGAGGAGGAGAAGGAGGAGGAGGAGGAGGAGGATGGATGAACACGAGGAGGTTGAGGAGGGCGAGGAAGGAGAGAACGTTACAGGGAGCCCGCGGCGGGACGTTACTAAAGTAGCCGCCGCGGTGGGGGAGGAGGAGCGGCGGCGGCAGCGGCAGGAGCAGCGGCGGCCACAGTGACGACGATTGGCGGCAGTTTGTTTTCTCTGTCTGGTGTCATTAAGGCACTCTGGGGCCATCTTGTCATACAGTACATCTCAGAGGAGATACAGAATACCCGTACAGATATCAAAACCAAAACATCAATTGAGGCCCCTTCAAAGTGACATTCAATGATGGAAAAAAAAAAAAAGAAATGCCATAAAGACATATTTAATATAACAATGAACAGTACTACCAAACCATGTATTATAATATGCACTTCAAAGAGTTGGGTCAAAGTTATGATTTAAGGAGCACAGTGCCACTAATGCTATCTGTGATCTACTAAAACCTATCTTAAGATGTGCTGGGGGATATAAACGACATCTGCAATGACGAAATGATGATGGAAATTAAAGCACGTTAGTGCCCTCTGGTGACATGACCACATCCCATTACTATGCAGGCTGCAGAGTGCTCCAGCACAGGGGGGGAAAGAAATACGAGATATGATTTGTAGACAAAGGCAATAGTAATGTGATCAGAAGCAGCAGGGGGGACTGGCCTATGCCATGCTATGTGTCTGTGAAGGTCGCCGCCCTGTCACATATAATCCTGACCAATAGACCTGTCTGAACACGCAGATACGAAATCAATCACCACACGACGGCCCGCCTGACAATGTCTGAGACGCGGGCCTCAATTATCCAGCCGACCACAAAGGTGACTGTCCTTACTCTGCAGCTTAGCATGCATAAGCAAGCTTGCCGTGCTGAATGAGTGAACGTGGTTTTTCATTTGATGGATTGGCGGCGCATGTGTCATTTGGCACAAGTACACATTGCACACTAGCTGACTTTAAGGGGGAAATGGGGAGAAAATCTCCTTGAGATTGGAAAAAAACTAATTCTCAAGATTCTTCAAATAGGAGGTTCATTAGGTATAACTCCAAATCTCTAACACTGTTGGATCACTACTGATGCTGACATCGCAAATTGACTAAGGCCAATATTAAACATTCATAGTGACCACTGAATTGCAAATGCCAATAAATCCATAATTAGGAAGATTGATTATGCAACATATTTAACTTGTTTGGACAAATGTGGCCGGGTGTCACTTCATAGATTGAAAGCTGCTGATCTCAGGGAAATCTAGAAGGGAGAGCTGCTTCCTGGCTGCATGCTGGCTGACCTTAGGGGCATATTTATGCAGTACAAGGACGTCCACCATGAGCACATTTGAATCAACTATCCCTTTATCTCCCATCATTTACCGTATTTTCTACTTTCACATTTATGACAATATCACAAGCCATAATTTGTTAAAACCGTTTTTACACATTTTAAAATTTTGTAATATGGCTTTATGCAGCATCAATGGACACCTTGGGGGTTTCTATATATTTTTATATATAATTTTCATCAAATTAACTTTTAAAAGCGTAAGCCCAAGGACTGATGAATGCAGCCCTCGGATTCTGCCAGAGCTCTCTTGACAGTAATCTATTTCTCCACCGCTCTCATAAACCTACCACTGCAATTCCTTCAAGCAATTTAACCTCACACCCAACCCCTCAGTGGACCGGCCTGGTTCAGTACGGCCAGGTATTAGTCTGTTTAGCAGACACACTGTATACGTTTGCCCGTTGAACACCAATGACCCAAAACCTCTCAAGGGTCAATATCTGATCTTCAGATGTCTTGAGAACCGCGTACCATTCACGCGTATGATTAAAAAACAGAATCACATTTCTAAAATAATACACAGTTCGCCCTGCTTATTTCGGCTAAGTTCAGGGGAGGATAGGGGAGGATAAGTGAGGTGAACACTAGCCGCACTACACCACCATAAAACCTGTTGCAACGGTCAACCCTCCACAATAACAACAACAACAACAACAACAACAACAACAACAACGACAAGACCACCACTTCAGCACTCGAGACGGGGGACGGAGAAGCAGGTAGGTTACAGAAATGCATGTGGGGGTTAATGATTAAAGGTGTTATTAGGTGAACAGGGCTAAGAGGGTTGTCCGTCTCCATGGTTGCGCCCCATGGGAGAGCTAGGTGACAGGTTAGAAGTTAAGGGTTAGCTGGGCTGTCAGGGCTGCGGTGAATGGGGGGTACAACACAGACTCATATTTTGCATGTTTAGTCCAGTCTTACAGGAATTGGAAAGGTTGTGGGAAAATCCAGCAGGTTCAGCAGCTTTTGCTGATGTGCTGTAACGGCCTAATGTTTACCCTCAAATTGTTGTGCTGATTTTGAGTAATCAAGAGTAACGATTATGGGCCCCAGTAGATATGCCCAGTATCATTAGATGTTGCCATCTCGTTGGTCGAATAGTGGTTAAACAAAAATAAGGACATTAAAATAGTCTTATTGCAAATAGCCTGTGCTCAAACAAGAATGGGATTTCTGTCCTCAAGCACCGACTATTTCTATAATATAACTATAACATTAAGGAATGGGGGCTGACATTAACTCAGGTTCGCAGGCACTATTATCTTAATGTGTTAGGCTATTCAGATTGTGTTGGTGAGGATGCTCGCAGGCTTCCATCACGTAAAGAGAGGAGAAGAGAAGAGGGAGAAGAAGAGGAGATAAAATGAATATAAAAGATAAGGGAGGAGGGAAGATAAGGGAGAAGAGAGGGGATGAGAGCATAGGGGAGAGGAGAGGAGAAGAGAGGATAGGGGAGAGGAGAGGAGAAGAGAGGGGAGGAGAGGATAGGGGTAAGGCGAAGAGAAGAGAGGGGCGGAGAGAAGAGAGGGGGGGAGAGGAGAGGGGAGAGGAGAGGGGAGGAGAGGATAAGGGAGAAGAGAAGAGAGGGGAGGAGAGGATAAGGGAGAGGAGAGGAGAGGAGAGGAGGGAGGCGATGAGAAAAGAGAGGAAGAGAGGATAGAAGAGAGGAGAAGAGAGGGGAGAAAAGGAGAGGATAAGGGAGAAGAGAAGAGAGGGGAGGAGAGGAGAGGAGAGGAGAGGAGGAGAAGCGAGGGGAGCAGAGGATAAGGGAGAGGAGAGGAGAAGCGAGGGGAGCAGAGGATAGGGGAGAGGAGAGGAGAGGGGAGCAGAGGATAGGGGAGAGGTGAGGAGAAGCGAGGGGAGCAGAGGATAGGGGAGAGGAGAGGAGAGGGGAGCAGAGGATAGGGGAGAGGAGAGGAGAGAGGAGAAGAGAGGGGAGCAGAGGATGAGGGGAGAGAAGAAAAGAAAGTAGGAGGAGACGAAAATAACTGCTTGTGTGTATCCCTGCCTCACCGCAGCCCTGCTAGATGGGGGGTGGGGGGGGGGGGGGGGGGGGTGGAGGGGTCTCTTACCAGTCTTTGACCAAGACTCACTTGAGCGTGAGGCGAGGGTCTCCGTACGGGGCATAGGGAGAAATGTTTAGTACGAACTCCTTGGGCGGATAGGAGCTCCACCTCTGCTGCACTGTGCTGCAGTCATTGTTATTCCAAAAGTCTCTGTCTAGGTCGCTGTGGCCAGAGAGAGAGACAGGTCAGAGCAACACAACTATGGACAGCCGTGGCAGCAGCCCACCACCCGACCGCCTGCTTCATTAGAGACGCTCTCCTTTCATCCTTCAGGGATGAGGCGGGGGGGGCGGGGGGGGGGGGGGGGGGGGGGGGGGGGGGCTTGGCTCCGGCCAGAGGGCTCTTCTCAAAGGCACCGTCGAAAGGGACTTTGTGATAAATGACAAGAAAAAAAAACAAAACCCATATCCACGTCCGCTAACATGCTTACACTTACGTTCCAGGAGAGCGGAGAGAAAACGAGAGGAACATTGAGGGGTGTGGGGGGTGGGGGGGGGTTTCACTTAAGCTGATAACATATTGTGCTGATGCATAGACACATTGAGACAGATCAGGAAGGGCAGGAAAAGAGAAAGAGGTCATTCAGATACAGAAGAAGAAAATAAAGTTAGCTCGTAAAACACACACACACAAGCGCATTCGCATATTCCATTTGAAACATTCGCCGTATCGCGGCGAGAGCCGGCTCCATCCTTGGCGTATGGGGAAAGCATGAGTGCATATAAGACATAAGGCAGTGAGGTAAATCACAGGAGTAGTTGGAACAGATGAGGGAGAAAGTGAGCGGTATCACTGATGCCATTAGAAGTCACACAGCAGTGGTCATATATATAGCTACAGCAGAGAGAGGGACAGAGCAGGAGGGAGAGAAAGCAGAGGCATCATTCAAAAGAGAGGAGTTGAAGCTGAAATGACAAGCAGAGAGCACATAGACGTCGCTCCTTGAGCCAGTGAGGAAGAAAATACAAACGTCACCTAGGGAACAATAAAAAAACAAAAAACAAAACACATTTCCCAAGAACCAGAATCCGTCATCGAGGTGTAATTTTCATTTTCGTTTTCTCTTCACACACACAGATTGAAACGACATGCGTACAAACACCCCGACATGAAATTAGACGACAGGCGTCGACACGGAGAGAAGTGTTGCCGGTCAGGCTAATGCAGGGCCCCTTCGTAAGAAATGATGACTACATAGCTGACATTTTCTCGTATTGACCTATACAGACTCATTTCAGTCAGAGCAGGCGAATAACCCCCCCCCCCCCCCCCCCCCATCTATCAGGTCCTTTTAAGAACTGCTTAATGAAATCATCCTGAATATTTATCCCGGGGCGGGAATTGGGCCGGAATCAGCTGCCAGGAACAACAGCTTGCGTAGACACTTTTGCTGTTGTCCTGCGTTGACTTTAATGTGCACTGTTTGCCTAAGCCCTGGGACAGACATGGATGAAAGCTTTTAGGGACACTTCTTATCTTCTTGTCGGCAAACAACAGAGATGTAGTGCACATAAGAACCGTGCCCCCCCCCCCCCCCCCCCCCGTTGGCCAAACCTTTAGTCGAAGTGTGGCAGATAAAATAATCCAATCTACGATTTATGATTAAATCATCTGCGTTTCTGTCCAAGTCTACCTGTTCCATACAGAATTCTCACTCAATTAAAATCAAGCAAAGGCCTAATGATCTGTTTTTCCTTTCGTGTCTTGTACACTAAGGGGCCTTAAGTGGGAACCAAATGGAGTTGATTACCACTGGACTGTGCTAGTCCAGCCTGTTGCCAAGCACCTACTTGATGGCTTTCTTCTCCCCGCGCCCACGGGCCGAGTCTGGAGTGTCGGCGGTCTCCACTCCAGGTTTATTCCTCTTCCCCTTGAGAGAAAGGCAAGGAGGGGAGAGAAGCCAAAAGGTTACCTTAGATCTGTTAGCTTTGGAGCGCCATGTCTCTCATGTGCATTTCAAGTGTAAATCCCCCACCATCACCACCACCTCCACCACCACCACCACCACCTCCACCACCACCACCACCACCTCCACCACCACCACCCACGCGTATTATCGTGCCGGCTTTGCGCGATCATTCCTTTAGCTGATGGTTTTCTGATTACGCTCATCAGCCTCAAAAGCGATTCCGCGGTGAAGAGACGTTCCTGACTGATTATTATTTTCACCACCCTGCCATTTAGATGACAATTGCCGCTTTCAAGGCAATCTGACGAGGAACAGGTGTACAACTCGTGTGCTTTGCTTTAACCTGATTTTCCACAGCCAGAGCGTGCGCCGCTGTAACCATGGAAATAATGGCAATTTTGAGGCTTCAAAAGGGTGAGGTCCATTCGCTGCATTCTACTGGAAAGACTCATTACTGGTAAAGGTGTTTCACACGTGTCACAGAGCAGGTAATCTCTATTGACAATTTGCCACAAAGACGAGAGGGAGGAGAGCAGCGCACCGCACCATATCCCCTCCCCACGCCGTGCCCTGAAAGTGATGGTCTGATACACACCCGGGATGGGAAGAGACTCTCTATGCCAGAAAATAGATGGGAGTAAAACACACTGAGCCGTTCCCCCGGCTCTGCTTGCGCAATTGAATCTTTTCTTGGCTAAGGGGTTATTTCCTGCTGTGGGCTCGCTGGGTTCACAGAGAGCTGAGTGAGCGAGAGACTTGGAGGCTCATGGCCCGGGGCTCAAAACTGGACTATTACATGGGCTGGACATGGACCCATCATCTCCCCTGTTCTCTCTTCCTGGGAGTGAGAAGTGGCCGGTCCGCAGTAGAACATGCCTCTATTACGAGATTGGCCAGTTTTCGACCAATGAGCGCCCTGGAAGACCAGCCAGAGAGACTAAGTCCTTCCATTAATGGCGGCTCCTGCTGTCCCCAAGAGGAAGGACACAGTGTATTAAAGACTTTGCGGATGTACCAGTTACCAGTAGCGTGTTCTCTCTATGGTAAGGCATCACATGTCCGACACATGTCACTAGCATACCTCCATCCCACCACATTATACACAAGAACACAGAGAGGCAATCAGTTAACACGGGGAAGCATGCAGAGAGGGACACAGGGCAATCATCTAAAGGTTACGTAGGAGTTGTCACAGCCAATTGGTCTCAGATAAAGAATGACGCAATGCCCGCTCATAAATGAAGCTGCGTGACTTTCTGGAAATGCATATCAAGCCGCCGTGTGCCACGCACGGCAATTTTTCGGAGCGCCACAGGGCATCCGTACGAGGCGGGCTACAGTTTGGTTTTATATCCGCTCCTCTAAAGCCAGTGCCTCACCCTGCGGGTTTGAACACAGTCTGATCAGTAGGCAATGTCGACTGTAGCGCTGCAGAGCAAAACACAGACGAAAACGAAACATCTGTCAGATACAAAAGGACATAAAGCTGCTCTTCCATCGTGTAATCATTGAAACAACACAATTACATTGTGTAATCATTGAAACAACGCAACAAAATATGCTGTCCAACAGGACATCATTTCGCTCAGGGCGCCAACCGAATTGAAAATTACTTACTTAACGTTTACCCAATTTGCATCAACACACATCATTGATCCAAAGAGATGACGGATGTGCTATAGGCACCCCAAACATGAACCAATGTTTGAAAATATTTCTGGCGAAAGCAAATCAGGCTCAATTTCTGGCAGGCAAGAACAAGCTATCAGGGGAAATTCATGAATCATTTAACACGTCCGTAAACATGGCGGTAAGGTGGGAACAGAGGGAGAATGAGTGAGAGTCCAGCAGAGATAAAGAAGCATGAGCTGGAAATAGAAATCAAAAAACGCCAAAAAAAGAAAAAGAGAGACAAAGAGAGAGAGAGAGAGAGAGAGAGAGAGAGGATGGCAGAACAGAGGCCCAGTGAGAAGATGAAAAAGCAGAGGAAAAATAGAGGAACAGCAGGTGAGACAAAGGAATTGGAACGGAGGGGACAGGTGTGAAGAGTAAAAAGCGAGAGAATGGAGGAGTGAGTGACAGGCAGTCCCGGGGGGAGGGGGGGCGGGGGCGGGAGCGGGGGGGTTGGGGGGGAGGAGGTTGGTTTGCGACAACAAGGGAGGATTCAAACACCCTGGGCTCTGGGACTTTTCAAACGCACACACACACACACGCACACGCACATGCACGCGTAGACACATGTGGGCACACACAAATGAACAGACACAAACACGCGATTGCTCATCCATTTTTGATCGGTTGGGAAGCTTACATGCAGTGAATGACACATTTTCACTCGTGAAGAACAAAAACAAAACAATGTTAACAAAAAAATACATTCATAAATATTCTCCAAGGTCACGGAAAAGCGCAAACATTACCTCTCGTATCCGTCCGAAAAAATAACGCTTTAATCCACCTAATTCCAATTTAAAGCAGTCATCTTCACATTAGGGCACTAATAGCTTCGATGGCCACTAATCCCTCACCCCAAACTGAAACAAAACCGCTGACAAAACCCGCCCCCCCCCCCCGAAAAAAAATACAACAGTGAGCCAATTATGAGTCAAACCCATGGTGACCCACGCGCTATACTTGAAAAGCACATCATGACAATAAGGGCCGTGGAGGAATGAGGAAGGAAAGGCTGTGGGGTCTGGCTGGATAACAGAGAGACAAAAGGGACAGAGTGCAACTACCACTCTCCCGGTGTTGGCAGACTTGTGGCTTTTTTACACCCAGCTGTGTTTGTTTTCTGTGGAATTAGCAGTCAGACGAGGGTATCCATACACACACTCAATATTACCCGGTTCACACTATAATTAGCTCCGAGAGCGCTCCATTCAAATCGTCATCCAACTAGTAAATCATCGAACTGATTATTTAGATTAACGTTCATTTTTTTTGCGTCTGTCAAAACAATGCCTTTACCTGTAACCCGCTTTGCCATTCACCGTCGCCGCGGAGCTAATGGCTGTCACTTAATCACACGGGGACAATAAATCCACATAAAGCAGTAGAATTATCCTCCATATGATTTATATCTGACTTAACCGGTGAGGGTCCAGGGCTTCTTTGTCCACGCTAATGCACTGCCATTATATCGCGCAGATGAACGCAGAGAGACCAGGCATTTTTTCTCTCTCTCTCTCCATAATTCCATAATGACTATAACCTCCATGTATTCCCGTTCCCTTTATTATCCTCTTCCCTCTCACTATGATGAACTCCTACTACCTGTTCCCAGGCCTGGAGGCTGGCTGTCGCTGCCGGTTCATCGTGTGTGAACCTAGTCAGCTCCAACCTACAGGGCACTAACAACCGTGTGAAGGATCAAAGCGAACCAGGCTCATAGGAGCGCATAGGGTTTGAATGGCAATGGCCTACTGCTGTTCAGACAGATGTTATCCACACACCACCCATGTTGGTGTGGAAAATCCCATTCCACACAAGTGTCTAATGACGTTCCTCCATGGCCCATGTGCAGCATGGCAACTAGTGGAGAAAATTACACATTTATTTAGATCATAACGTTATAACATTATAACTATCGCTCCAACGACAGCTATACGTTTATCTGAAAAGGAAGACAAATGCATGCAACGAGGATAAACAATATGTTAAATATGTACGGTAAGTCTAAAATAAAATATTCTGTTTTATAGGCAGTACAACGTGGTACAACAGCATAAAATTGAACTGAAATGGAACCATCCAACCGGTGGACAAAACAACAACAACAACAATATCATTCTTCGAAATACAATAGGTCCTTGCACCATTCGGTGCTCAGGCCATAATAAAAGCAGCCATTCACATATGAGGACAATAATTTATTGAAGGAACTGTCAGACGTGTGACCCAGCGCCGGCATGGACCGTATTTACTTAATTTAATGTTGTTAACGCCCAAATGCCAACGCCCATCTCGCAGCCCGCCAAGTCTAAAAGCCCCACCTCAGACAGCAGAAGGGGAGGATGTTCAATAAATAATACTTCCACGGGGAGAACAGACAGTGCAGCAGGAGGGTGGCATCCTGTGATTACGCATGAAAACTTTTTAAAATTAAAAAAAACACGCCACGCTCAAAATATCCATGAATCATAACTAAAAACAGGCATCACAGCCCCATGAGTCAATGACACACATGTGGGGCCCGGGGTGAAAGCTGCTGTCCTTATAAATGCTGGCGGACAGGCAGCCGTTCCAGAGTGTGTCATCAAGTCTAAGTTTAACAATTCATGTGTAGGCTTGGGGATGTAAATCCTGAGTGGTGATACATTTTTTTTTTTTTTTTTTTTTATTGGTGCACGCCAGATCTGAATAAATGAATATGTATAAGATACAGTATGCATATATAATGGGGTAATTTAGGCAAGAAGTTCAAATTGTGCATGTTAATACAGTATATATCCATTCTAATGTTGGTGTCCAGGGAATATGGTGCAAATGTAAAATAATTACATAAAAAAGATCATCGTGTGAGGATTACACAGAGGAAAGACATGGATTAATTATATTATAGTGTACTATACTATATTCCTATACTATATACTAATTTTGATGTTTATCAAAATTAATGATGGCATTTGCTTTAATCATATACCCCATATTTCTCATTTAAGATACTCCCACACACATGAAATACAGAGGTTCTCATTGCTTCTCCATGATTGTATTTTTTGTGCGTCTTGTGTCCTGCACTTAGATAACATACACACAACACACATCGACCAGTGGGCTAGGTGGAAAGCGATACAGCACTACTTAAACAACACAACTTTCCCCTATGAGCTGCAGGCATTCACGGGGGGGGGGGGGGGGGGGGGGGGGTTGGTAGTGATAGTGGATGCGGCCCTTGGCAGGGTCATTAGGCCAATACAGCGTAGCTCAATCCCCCTGGCTGGCCCGGTCCTGTGCCGTGGCTGCAGCACCGGCGCTGTCACCAGATGGAAATAAGATTCATTTACAGCATTGCTCTGGAGAGGGCCTCTGAGACACTGCAAGGAGCAGGCGGCCAGACCTCCCCCCCCCCCACCCCCCCACCCCCCCACCACCACCACCACTGTCTCACGGCAGGGAACTAGGGGCGATTCACTGCTCCATTTACTTTAATGTGAAATATCAAATGTAACTTCTGATGTTCCAGCACGGCAAACAGTTTAAGGACTGGGTGTCCGGTCTCTGTCCTATTCCGACCATTGTTCGCACACGTTTGGCTCGGTGTAAAATTGGTATTGGAGGTGGTGAAACTCATCCTCATGATTCAGCAAGGCGGTTGTGTAACACAGAGCACGGATGCACAGGTGCTCTTGTGAAATAGAAGTAGAGTCATCTCCAGATTTAGCATGAATCCTTAAGATATAGTCTACAACATATTCATAGCTACAATGAATGACACGCATTGACATGCAAGATAATCTAAATCTAAACGGTCTTATTTGGAATTCAATGATTTGATGCTTTGAATGAGTTCTGGATAACATCATTAGATTAACCGGATTTTGTGTTGATCCCATAATTAGTGTTTTATCCACCTGCAGGTTGTGTTGATAACATTTTAATGACAAAAAGATGGCTGGAAAATGCTTAACATTAAAGATATAAATAATTCAACAAAAGTGTCATTGTTACAAATGTATAAATATAGTCTGTCAAATCTAAACAATGTAATCCCATATATTCAATACAATAGAATAACCAATAGAGTCCTGTTTATGCTATTAGTAGCAGCCTGTATTCTAGGTGCAGTATGTTAGTTAATGCCAGAATTAGAAAAGGTGTTATTTTGTTGCAGTATTAGTGTCCCATTCAAGGTATTAATGATTCAAGGTGTTTGATAGTGAAACTTGAGCCACATCAATACATATAAATACTTGTGTTTATGTATTATACTTGAACAGAAATTACTTTGAAAACATGCTTAAATCTCTTAAAGGTGTTTCATTTTGTTTTTTCTCTGTTCTGTTCTGTTTTTTCTGTTCAAGTATAATACATAAACTTGTTTATGTACGTTTATGTAGTTTTTTTTGTGTCCTTCATCTCACATAAAACACTAACCAGAAATGAAGACAAGAGAGATTTTAACAGCAATGAATCTTGCTGCTGGTAAGCCAAAAAATCTATTAGCATTAACATAATGTAAAGCTAAAAGAATCGTTCAAGCCAAGTGTCACTTGGTCATACAGCTCTATCTGCCTAATGAATGGCAGCCTCCCCTCTAATCAATCACATTTCATACCCCATAATCAGTATGGACATGCCCTCCATCAGAGGTCAGTGGGCTCATTGTGCCTGCAGTGTTCCTGGGAGCAATGCTGTTGGAGTCTTTTCTCTCATAGTACTGCATCAATATACAGCAAGGTGTTGATAATGCTATATAATTGCTAAATTGAACGTGTAAATACGAGGTTGTGTTGTGTTGTTGAGTATTGTGGGTTGCTTGAATTAACATGTTGCTGTGTAGGTCGGCATCATTTGACGTTTTTCTTTTCGCCGACATCCCCCACCAGTGAAGTATTGTCTGTCTAGACTAAAGAAAAGCAGACACTTCCATGACATAGTCTTCCATTGTTGTTCCAAAAGTAAATTCTTCCAAGTAAATGAGCTGTCCTGTTGCGTTGCTACACTGAAAACATCCCTACCATTAATTTGGCCATCATATTTTCTCCTAAAGCTTCAAAGGTAAGCATACAGTATTTCATGCCTTTCACTAGACAGACAATACGAGCAGGACAACATTGTCGCTTTTGGTTGTTTCATTAATAATTCGAAAAACATCGGAAATGCAACAAAACAATATGTTTTGCTTACTGGTTTCAAAAACATCTTCTAAAACAGTTGGAGTGGAAACCTAATCATTTTCAAGTATTTGCTTGTGCTCTTAGACAACACTTTAAATATTGAATCAATATGACTTCAATAATTATGCATTTGCTGTCCCTGTGTGTCTCCTAATGTGCAGTGAAAGATGGAGTGAGGTAAAGGCAGTGTGTGTGTGTGTGTGTGTGTGTGTGTGTGTGTGTGTGTGTGTGTGTGTGTGTGTGTGTGTGTGTGTGTGTGTGTGTGTGTGTGTGTGTGTGTGTGTGTGTGTGTGTAAGCTTACCAACTTGCGCTGGCACCAGCCACAGACGCCACAAAGAGCCACCAGCCAAACAGCACACACTGTAACTGCTAGAGAGACCAGGAACACACTGAGGGTCACTGAGCCTACACAAACACACAAACACACACACACACACACACACACACACCATCAATCCATCCATGCCAAAGACAAGACAGACAGACAGGGAGAGAAGGGATAAAGAGAGTAAAAGTCAGTTTGTGTACATTTCACAACCATGTGTACAATACCCACAGGATTCTGGTGGCAGCTTGCTCTGTGGTGCAATGACTGATTGAAAAAAACACATAAATCATGCTGCCAGAAGGAGAAGCCAAAGGAAAGAATGGTGCTTTCACATGTAATTGAATAGCTCGAGTGCAGGCTGCCATTTTAACACCATCATAAGCAGCGGAGGAACACAATGGCATCACTAGGACCCTTCATGCTGGTGCATTTCAATACATTGTCAGCGAAGGCAGCATCCACCTTTTCTTATTCGAATTTGCCAATAAAAAAACGGAAACGCCGTGGAAACGCTGAAAATTCGAGTCTCAAAATATCGCAAAAAAGTTTTTTACGCTTGAGGGAGGTGGAAAAGTTGGTGTATCGATAAAAGGTTAATGCAACAAAGTGCAATAGAAACCGATTCAGCAAATTAATGTGAATAAGCGATGACATACAGAAATCACGTGACTTAAATGTCACTCCAGCTTCCGCCCCACTGGAGAGACGAAAAAATTGCGGCAGACAAAAATATCGGGTATGTGAGGACCGAAGAGGAGACTGCAACGCTCCTTGAAATAGCACAAGAAACAAACATAAATGCCATATTAGATGGTTCGGTTTTGAGGTTTGATTGGCGCTCTTTTAATTACGTCATCTCGTTACGCCCTCTCCTTCTGCAGTGGTATAATGGCACCTGACTGGAGAATAAGCGCCACCTGCTGCTTATCTCAATGAAGCAACTCCTAGTATTCAAATAACAGCAGTGGATGGAAACGCGCATAAATTCGCATTTTCTTTTGCCGATTTTCTGAAAATTGGATAACATTTTTGGATGGAAACCCAGCTACTGTCACAGTGTGGCAGCTAGTTAACTGACAGGATGAGAGAGGGAGGACAGAGGAGGCCACGCGGACAATGCATGAGAGCTTATGATTAATGTGTACCACTGCATCCCCAGCCGGTTAGAGGTAGCTCCACAGGGGAGCAGGAAAAATATCATCCAATGTTTGTGTGTGTATGTGTGTGTCTGTGTGTGGGTATCAATGTGAATAAGTGTATGTGTGTGTTTGTTTTTCTTTGTTTGTGTGTGTGTGGGGGTGTGTGCATGCGTGCCTGTGTGCGCGTGTGCATGCATGCGTGTGTTTGTTTGTGCATGCTTGCTTGCGAGCGTCCAGCTGTGTGCCTGTATCAGCAGTGTACATGCTGTGCATGATATTCACAACAAGCGGTTCCCTCCACGCCGAACACACCGGGGTGTTTTTTTTTTTTTTTTTATACATTGTACTTCATTCAAACAAGTCAATGGCCTGTGGAGGACAGAGGACAAAGACACAGCACACGGCGTCAATGATCGTCAATGACTCTCACTTATTCCTCAAGACACTCATGCGTTCCTACTTCAGACCCTCCGTCTCCGCTTCCACCCACGTTCCCCGTTTCCAAAATGTCCCCTGATAAACGCTGCGTATCACAACGTACTTCCACACGGGGTGATTGACAAACATTTACAGACACTCCATCCGTTCTTTTCATTAACCAGGCTCGCGTTTAAGCCGCGTGCTGCCCCGTCGTGCTCCCTTCCTCTCTCCCTGTCACAGCTGCACATTTCATCTCGCTCCTCCTCCCCCACCACCCCCCCCACCCATTGCATCGCTCCATTTTCAACTCAACACTCGCCGCTTCCTCCCCGATTTAGAGCATCTTGGGGAAAAAAAACAAAAAAAGTTCAGCGGCGATAGCCTGGAATCGTGAAGCTCAATGCATCGACAGGGCTTTTTTCGTCTAATATTTTCGCCGCTGCTCCTGTCATCGGGGACTGTAGGATGAATTGGGCTCAGTGATCGATTTGACCTTACAGTAGCCTGGCAGAGGTCTCCAGACTGCTTCTCAGGTAAGCCGGCCTGGATTACGGACCGTTGGCTGCCAGCGGCGCATGAAAGCGTTGATGACCGGGGAATTTCATCGCCTGGGCTGACCCCTTTCAATGCAAGAAAATAACTAACTTATTTGGTGCGTGTTGCAGTGATAGATGTCTCACATTTTGAGTCCGTTTGGAGGAAGTCCAAGTCCAAACAGACGCAGCTGCAAAGAATTGCGAGGTCATCATTGCGAGGTGGTCACTGTTGTCGCTCTCTATGAAAGAAGTATGGTTTTGTGTGCTGCGTCAGACTCAGCTGCTTCTGGACACTTTAGGAACCCACCGAATCAAACTGCACCGCTTAAAGAGGGCATTGCACTCCACAGTAGTACTGCATGGAGTAATGAACCGCTGGATGCACCCTCCCACAGCAACACACCTACACTCTACACCTACAACTTTTTAAAGGTACGCTCTAGCATTTGTAAAATATGCAGTATTATTCAAGGTTTGTACCCAATGGAAGAGTTATGTTGATCGATAAGAGGTGACAATGTTAATAATTAGGGCCATTGCTTTACACTGCAATGCCTGCACTACAGTACACACAGAGTGCTATCATCACACGTAAGGTTTAAATCCTTATCATCATGATATATTTAGATTAGAATACCCTCCAGCAGCACTCCTTACGTCATACATAAAAAACTGCAGCTCAATATAAGAAATAATGCTGTGGCAACCGCACAACCATGTAACACAAGTTATGAGAAGTGCTTCATTATGAAGCGAGTACCAAAGCGCTTTTTGGATTGGCACTGCTCATTAAAAAAGACAAGTGAGCCGAACAGTCCACCAATCCTTTTGATCAGTGGCCTTTAGAAGTGGAAGCACACTTGAACTTGAAAGAGACCCTCTCCTCTTGCCGTCTGTGGCTATGTCTTTCATATGTTCTGAAAGTACACAAATGGCTGCATGTATAGAAGGCAGAGTGTGTCGTAGTTATGCTGTTTCACAAAAACAACAAGATCCAACGAGGCGGAAAAAGAGCTGCATCAGGAGGCGATTTAAGACAAGTACAGCGGCTTCTCTTAGAGCGGATGCCATTGAGTAAGCGCCAGAAATGAACACCGTTTATTTATTTTCCTTTGCAGCGAGCTGTGCTGGTGTGCATGCAGGTGATCTGGCTTCGCGTGCGTAGAGCTGAGGCGTGCAGAAGGTACCGGTCCTCAGGGGTAAGACAGCTCACTAATTGGACAGGCGGAACAGCAGCAGTGCCCATAGAAAACGTGCTGCCACACGGCATCTCTGTGCTGAGACTTGAGGTGAGCGGGGCACCGGCATCTCAGGGGTTTTGGGTGCAAAGCTGTTGCCGGAGCCTAATCACCCCTGTTCCAGTCATCCTCGCTGTAATTAAGCCTGTGTATTGGTCTCCTTGCATCTAATAGTCGACTTTTACACTAATCTTTTGCTATCCAAGTCAACCGTCTCTAATGTGATGCGGTCGATCCCCTGCGCAACTGTGTGAGATACATTCACACTGTTGTATGATAGTATGAGCAGAAAGCTTTTGCTGCGGGAAGACAAAGGAACTAAGTCAAAGGGAGGAAACAGTGTAGGTGTTGAGGAAGAGCTATAACAGCTCGCTTCCAGTGAAATCGTGCAATCATCACATCTAATTATGGTGGGGACTTTAAAAAAAGGAAAATGTGACATTTTAGCCCAGCAGAGGAAACAAATGTGTTAGATAGTGGGGAAAAACAGCAATTTATTGGACAGAAAGAAAGTTTGTCTACTAAAATGTTTTTTCTTAAACTAAGATGGTAAATAACAAATGCAGGCAGCCAAGACATTAGGCTGTCATTAGTAAGAGGATACTATTAGCCCATGAGCCACAACTCTCTCTCATGGGCCAAAAGGTTTGATCTCCAGCCAGGCTCTCTCTCTCTCTTATCACCATGACTCAACGACAGCATCCTGGTTGAACAACCGTAATTCATTAGTTACAATGGTGGCGCCAGCCCACAATGTGGCAACAAGGTTTAGCACACTTCCGGGGAGGCTGAGACAGGTGGTTTTCAACAGCAAAACAACAGCCATTAAAAACCTGGAGAGGTGGGAAACACCTGTGGAGAGACCGCGAAGGGCTCTTGCATCCCCTGTAGGCTGATGAGAGCTTTGCGTCTCTCTCTGCATGTCTCTCTCTCTCTCTCTGTCTGTGCTCTGCTGTCAGAGAGGAGAAAGGCTGGCAAGAAGAGAGACAGAAAGGGGGGGAGAGAGAGAGAGAGAGAGAGAGAGAGAGAAAGAAGACTGCCACCCACTGACTGTCTGCTCTCAGACGGACACTGCGGTGGGCCTTGTGTGCAAGGCATCAGATCGGTTTTAGCGCCGTGCCAGGCGGGACTAGTGCTGAACACAGCAACGCATCATGTGACACATGCCAGGTGCCACCTATAACAGCTCCATCATCTCATCAGTACCTCTGACTCAACCAAATCTGGAGGCTCAGCATGTACACCAGCCGAGGTGACGGCGTGCATGTATTAAGGCTCCTATCCGGCGACAAACCCGCCCTTTCAAGGGCCGCTGACTCAGTCGAGGAGAGGGGGGCGAGGGGGCCCGACTCGTGTAGGGTGGGGGGGCACCGAGACTGAGATTGGCAAGTACGCTGGCAACAGCCAATGAGATTTGTGATCAATAACGACCATTGGGGTTTGAGGTCTAGAACGGCTAATGGGATATGAGGTCAAGAGGAAGAAAAGGGGAATAAACTGGGAGTGCGTTCACTGTTTACAGCAACAGCAACAACTGCTACAGTTTCTACAATTTCCTACGTGAGTGGCCGTGTTCCCGCAGGATTTGGCGAGCTTTCAGAGAAGGCGCGGATAATCGGATAGTGGCGTCATCGTGTGTGTACCCCTGCATGTTCTCAGTCGCCTTGTGTGGACCACCGACCCGACGGCAAGGAAGGACTGATCGTCAGAACCAGTCATGTAGTGTGTACTGCCGAAGTCGGCCCAACTTTAAAAGTTGCCTAGTGGGTAGGAAGCTTTACAGAGTATGAGGGACTCATACAGTGGCAAAACACTAAATATCATCATGAAAACGAAAGACATTATGCAATGCCAAACCGTTTTGACATGAAATGTGAAGTGGGCCTAGCATAGCAGATACACAGTACTAGGGCTCCTTCTGCAACAAATAACAGCAGTGCTTCTACTTTTGTGACTTTGGGCAACTGCAATAATATATTCTGAATCATTGACCTTGTAACTGTACAGATGCATCTTTCCTTGGGCTAAAGTGTCAAAATGGGATTGTTTAAATGTCATACTCCAACCTAGAGTTTGACTAGCATTTTAGAGAGATGCTAATGTGCTAATACCTTTTGACTGCTGTGGTTCTCTCTTCTGTAACTGCTTGCATTGCTGTTATAAATAACGCCTTATCGTCTTTGAATGAGTCATAAATACAATGATTTAGTAACACTCCTGACAGCATTCCTTCTGATTTGTGTGTTGTGGACTTGTATGCATGCTCTTGAGCTATCTAGCAATATCTACATGCCTGGGCCGATTCCCTCCCCCGGCACTGCAGTCGAAAAAGTGAATTAACTGGCGAGATTGAAATGGATGACTTTCATATGAGAGTCACAGGAGGAACTCAACACATTCACCAAGGGCATTTGCTCTCTCTCTCTCTCTGCCATCTAACAGGCGGACTATTTCTGCAATTTGTAAGTGTCTCTGTTCCCATAAAAACCCAGATTAATAATGGATTACAATCATATATCAGCATATGATTCAAAAACACAACTTTAAAATAGACCAACCGATCTTGGTGATGCATGATTGCCATGTACACCATTAGCATGGCAATTCCTGCCCCTAATCATGCAGCCATGTCACTGTAATTAGGTATGACCAGAGAATGAAGTGCCACGCAGGACGACTTCAATGAAATCATAAGAAATTGACACAATTGAATCTATCAGGGCGATGCGGTCGTCGGGGCGTCTGTTAGGTGGTATGTTCCCGTGTGTAATGGCACGGCACACCATGTTCCTCAGCCTCCGCACAAAGCTCTGTCCTCTGCTATGTTGAACGTCGTCGTCTCCTCCTCATCAGCCATCCCGATCAATTCCCTGGTCCCACACCGAGACGAATGGCTGCTACGCCAGAAACCTGATGAAACCGGACAAGCTTCTTCCTGGGGTGCAGTTAGCGGGGGGGCCTGAGAGCTTTTAAATATTCTGGCTGCTTGGAGTTGTGAGACAACAAAGCCACTGCTCACCGATGGTGGCCCCAGGTAACCTTGGGTTTATTGACTGTGGTCCACATGGTGACGGTTGATAGAGTGAAAAGAAGACAGCCTCATTGTGATAAGCAGAGCGCTGGCGGACATCAGCCTTGAGGCCAAGGGATATTCACATTGTCCAAAGTTTTTCATTTGGAATGTGTCTTTTTTTAATATAAGAAAATGCATGGGGCTTCTGATAAAATACTGATTTTTTTTCTCTCTTTCTCACCTTCTCCTCAGTATTCCCGTTGGGACTGTAATTACTGGAGACTCCAAAGGTCACCATTCTTTCGTCCGTCATGTCCTTCAGTTTAAGAGGTCCAGAAATGGCAAAAAAATATTTTGCACCATTTAATCATAACTCACAATGCGTTGCTCTTTATCCAGCAGCCTATTTAGCACTTCTGCTGGTGCACTCTAAATGTAAAATAATGCTTTGTTCTTTCTAAAAAAAATCTATCGATGTACTCTATTTTCCCCATCTTGAGTTGATATTCCCCTTTAGTAGTCAGCATTGGCCCATATGGCTGAATAGACGACATGATGATGCGCCTATACAAGCATTGCATACACACACACAAACGTTCTTCTTCTTGACACAGATTAAATAAAATGACACGTATGTGTGGGATCACATACACTTCGGAGGATGAGGAGGAGGAGAGGAGAGCGAAGGAACTGCAGAAGAGGAGGAGAAGGAGGAGGTGGAGGAGGAGGAGAAGCAGGGAATGGGGAATGAAGGAAGCAAGCGTCAACTGTAATGCTATTGAGGAGCAATTTGTGAAGCTTGTGCATATGCATACAGGCCCACGATCCCCATCTGCCCACATCATCAGCTCAGTACTGGTGACATCAACCAAGACAAAGATGTCTCGGAAGCTCTCCACATATTACGTGGGCAGCATCATAAAATCCAATCCAAGTCAAAGTCAATCGGAGCTGCCTAAGGAAATGCGGAGGACCTGTGTGTGCATGGGCCTGTGCACGCGCACATACGTGTGCACGTCTCAGTGCATTTCTCGGTCCCTCTGTGCTTGACACTATTCCAAGTAACAATATATGTTAAATAATATCCACGAATAAAAGCCTATGAATACCGCCTCCCAAACAAGAAACTATTATTGAGGATTTAATTAAAGTATTGGCAGGACAGTGCAGGTTTAATTGAACAGCAGCCTAAATGACAGTGATAAATAGTTAAATGCTATACTAATCCCCTCTGTGTGAGTGCATACACAAATCTCATCAGGTAGATTGCTACACAGTAGGCCAATCTTAACATCTTAACACAATTATTCCCGACCAATTTCCCAAAACATAACTTGACGTTTATGTATATCTGACAGAGACAGAGAAATGCAATAAGACGTCCATGAGTGCCAGACTGACTCCACTTGTCAGATCTGAATTAATTTAGATTCATGACCACCTGAAGGCCCCTACCTCTGCCTACTTCATTCAATTAAAGAGTCCTTGTAAAAATGACTTTATTACCTGTCTGGACAGGCCAGGCAGTGAAACCCTGGGGTGCAGTTAACCCTGCCCTCTTGCTTAGGGATGCAGTATAGACCTGGCCAAAATCCAGCTGAACTAAGTCTATCTTTAGACTCCATAAAAAGCAAGAAAAAACAATAAAACACAAGCCTCCCGTCTGCTATGGGCAGTGTGCGTGCATCTCTGTGGCGTTTTTTTAATCCATTTTGTTGAAAATGTGCATCTGTTTGTTCATCTTCCTCTCTATATGCCTGTGGGTGTGTGTGTGTGTGTGTGTGTGTGTGTGTGTGTGTGTGTGTGGTACTCAAAGCTCCCTGGAGCTGAAGCCTGGTATTGACTAGCTCGTAACTTTCCAGTGTCGCTGTTGTGGTGACTGATCACTCTGCCTTGACTGTAATCACAACCTTCCCACTGCCTGGGTGTCTTGATGGGTGGGGAAGGGGAGGGCTGCGCCAGTGGATCTCCAGGTCTACAGGGAGGGGGTGGGTGGCCTTGAAGGGGTAGCGTTAGTGGAACACATAGCAGGCGGTAGTGAAGGTTTTCTTTGTGGCGGGGGAAAAAAAAATGATAGGTCTCGCCTTCGTGTCGCTGTCTGTACAAATGGCATCCAATCTGTAATTTCCGTTGACACGGGAGTGTAGCAGCAGAATAGAGTAACTCTGCTATGGCATCACTCGCCGGCTGTCTGACTGTTTTATCAGATGGAGACAGGCTACCTCTTACACACCCACCACCCCTCTCTGCACCTCTGGTGACCTTTCTCGTCAGTAGATCAGTGCATTACTGTAAAGCTTGTCAATGGTCAAGCTGATCCTCTTCTCCTGAGTATACTGTGTGCAGAGTAAAGGCCGCGAGGGACACAGCTATCAACAGGCTCAGTGTCAGTGGAGTATTGAGATCCCTCCCCCCCAACCTGCCCTCCCCCTCTGCCTCCCTGGCTCCAGAACAACATCATCCACAGACAGATAGTCTTTATTTTAAGATGCCAAGGTTAGGGGAAGGACAAACAAGCACAAGACAACAAAGCTGTAAATCTATGACGCAATCGATGTTCCATTGCCAGTTTAGAAGTACAAGATCTCTACTATCGCACAGAAAATAAACAAGTGAGCAGGTATATAATTTTTTGTTTGCCTTTGTTCTCGTAATCGATCCGTAACTAAACATAGTTTGGCTAAATATGAATACGGCCTTGAGCCCGGCTGTCAATTGCTTGAGTGACTGTGTCTGAAGTTTTTGCTTGTAGAACCGTCAACAGTTTTACAGCTGAGTAGCACCCAGCTGCTTGAGATGCATTGATGGTGCCGTGCAGCTGCTTGCTCGAAGCGGAATACAGTCAAGGACTCATGGGAAATATGTTTTTCCTATGCTTTCCATGGCCTACACTTCTGCAGGGGGCAGCATGTAATGTTTCCTCCACATTAACTCAATTACACAGCACCTGAGGACATCTTGAGCGTGGCTACATATTGTAATGACTTGTCTTAATGTCTGTTTCCGAAGCAATTTGAATTGTAACTGTTTACCAGATACATGCTGCAATCTCATGCACCGAGGAGCCGCGGTCGGTAGCCAGCCAACCTTGGGCACGTGGCTGCTCGTGTAACGACAACAGCATCATGCAGGTTGTCACTGTTTGTCATGTCAGCCCAATATGGTGGAATATTCCATCTGGCTGGCAGGGTTGCAGAAAATAAGTGGCAACCTTCGCCGCTGCCATTAGGCAGAGTGACACACGTACGGCGCTCACACCTACTTAACTTTCCCACCCCGACCTCCAGACAAGAACGTCTTTTGGCTATCTACTGAGTGAGGACACAACCATTGAACCAGCACACCTGCTGAGAGACACTATAAGTCACACACACACACGCAGACAAACCATCCCATACTAGCCTAAGATGTCTCGCCGACAAGGTAATTCAAGCAACACCGGTGTCTCTTACAAAATACAAAGGGCGATGGACAAAGAACGGCGCAATATCTTTAATGACTCAGGTAATGTGCCGCTCTTGGTAATGGCGCACACATCACCACCTGACCGGAGCCCAAGCAGCCGCCAGTAATGTGGAATCATCCTGAGTGCATGCATGATTGATCAACTGCCTCTGGACCTCTCCGGTCACCATGTGATGTGCAAAAGGGCCAAATGAAACAACAGGCTCTATGGCCGGCTGTGGGAGCATCTGTTAAATCAAAAGAAGGACAGGAGCAGGGCAGCAGGGCCTGGTGATTTGTATGCATCCTGACCTTTAAGCCTACTCAGGGGCTCTCTCAGCACACAATGCTTTCTGTGAGCTGCTTTAAAGCGGAGGATCCTGGCTGGTTTGGCCGTTTGGATACAATTCGGCCTGGAAGCACACATTTCCATTGTGTTGTACTTAAGTGCAGTGCGCTACTGCTGGTGGATGTGGATGCTGGGCATGGCGTGGCTAATAAACCAACAACTTAGACAACAATACCGATACGTAAATATATGGGTCGAACATGTCAGTGGATAATGGAGGTGAGTAGCAATATTGGGACTAAACACACCACTTACCACTTACACGACAACAGTCAGCAGCCATTCACAGGTTAATGGGATGATTGGGGCCCATCTTTGGACTAGTATTATCTAATAGGGATGTGTAAAGTGGCTAAAAGCTATTATTTTACTTAACAATCGTTGATATACAGCACAAATTGAAAGTGCATGCAAGTGCATCCGCGAGTTAGTGAGAGAGAGAGAGAGAGAGAGAGAGAGAGAGAGAGGGAAAAAGAGAGAGGCAGCGGGGGGGGGGGGGGGGGGGGGCTGAGTATGTGAGTGTGTGTGTATATATGTGAGTGTGTGTGAGTGCGTATGTCTCTATTTGTATAATTGTTACCCTGCATAGCTAGTGGATGGGTGATTCACCAGGCTGCTCCGGAGGGTGCTGGCGTAGGCTGAGAGTTGTGTCAAATGGGGCACAAAGAGGAGAAGAAGGAAGCTGGGAAGGGGGGTTTGTGATGGGAGAGCGAATCATACGCGGTCCACCTTCAACCCCCCTCATATCCTTTTAACCCTTTGCCTGCACACAACACATCCCTCTTCCCACAATGTTGGTTGGTGGATCAGGTATGGTTGAGTGGACGGAGTAGTAGTGCTCAAAAAAAAAATTATATATATATATATATATATATATATATATATATACTGTATATATACAGTATATATATATATTTATATATATATATCCATGACAGTGTGTGTGTGTGTGTGTGTGTGTGTGTGTGTGTGCACACATGCATGCATGCATGCGTGCGTGTGCGTGTGTGTCAAATAGATTGGGGGCAGTACTTAAAGTAAAGCGTATAGTGTCCTCTTGCAGCATCCGAGCGTGAGTGAGTGTACAAGCCTTAGCTCAAAAAGCAGCAGCTAAAAATAGAGCCAGCGTGGAGCGGTAATAAAATCACCCGTAGAGGACTGCCAGGATGCCCTACCTCCAGGCCTGGGTGGTTAGGGCCTGGCAGCAGGCTGGTGGCTCGGGGGGGGGCAGCCGCGGGGGGATCGAACCCATGGCTGACTGCGTGGCTGCCTGTACCCATGCCGCCAGACTGTGGCTGGAGCTATTTTATACTATCTATGGGCTGTGGGCTGTGAGTTTGGCAGTGAGCACACACTGACATAGTGCGTCACGTAGACGTGGGCACATAGGCATGCAATCTTTTGCAATGGTGAAAAAGCCCCGGAAAACACAGGTGTAAATTTAAATTAATTACGCTTTATTTCGGTATAAGCCATAACCCCAGAAGGGAAAACAGGAAAATTTCTCATTAGTTTTGTCCACACCGGTGCACTGGAAGAACTAAATGTAACGAACCCGTGATGCATTTGACGAGGCCCACCTGTGTTTGCCTTGCTGTGGTACGGTGGGGGAAAAAAATGGCCCAGCAACACCAGGTATTAATCCCCTCACTTTCCACTTTCCACGAGAGAGTAAATGCAGCCAGGGCTGAATTCACACAAGATCTCATCATCAGTCTCATTACTCATCATGTGATTCCCTTAACATGATTAACTTAATGCCAACTGGGTAATGAGTACACGCAAATGCCGTTTATATGTATTTATATGATATTAATATTTATATGTTTGTGGTTTACATTACGGCCTTAACATGCCCTACTTGACCTTTCGGTGGATAATGGCTCAGTGAAACCCATCGTGTGAAGGGTGAGGGTCGTCACGTGACATGGACACAGCCACGGCCTGCAGTGCTGCTCCTGAACCTGGCCACTCTCCCGTTTCACCTGCTTTGCTTTTACATGCATCACGCTCACACCACTCCACGGCCCATTCACCGGTCACGTCCTTAATCCATGCGAGCCCCTCACTGTGGTTTGCGTCACGCAGCACTCTCAACGGTATTGTCTGATTCCGGGTACCAGGGCCTGAGATCACATGCCCTTGTGCAGCTCTGTGACGGGAGGGCATTACTGTGTTCATCATCGAAGCCGGCCATGCGTTCTGGAGGAGGGTGTTACAGTATGGGACAAACGTCTGGCTGAACCCGCTATCATTGTGGTATAGGGGAAAAAAACGCTCTCGTTTGTTTGTATTTCCTTAAACCAATCACAATCGTCTTGGGCAGCGCTAAGCCCAGGATGCAGCGACGGTGCCCTTGCAAAATAGTCTCGGGGGGGAACCTGTTTGGGTGGAACATTTGCACGTGGAGAGGCGAGCCCCGGCATTAAAATGGCTAAATCCCCACAAAAGAAAACACAACATAAAACATTATTGCACGATCCAACTCTTCGGAGGTTATTGTTGTTGTTGTTGTTTCATGTAGCGACGGGGACTTTGAAAATGGTAACACGCAGATAGCGGAAGGAGAGGAGAATGGCAACTGAAATAGTCGCCCAATGGCAGGCTTATACCAACAACCTACATCCGGCGAGTCGGGGAGAGTATGACACGAAGGGCTGCTGTAGCATTTTAATCACTGTGAAAAACACTGAGTGATTGAGCTATCGAGCACACGCGCACACGCGCACACACACACACACACAATTAAAAAATCCCATTTCCCAGTCTTCCTCTTTCCTGTCTATCTCTTTACTACTCTTTACTGGTTGGAAAAACTCGTATTTTTAATAGGCGGGCAACCAGCAATATTTGTTTAATGAAATGGAAATGTGACAGTTCAATATTTTATACCAACAGCCTATTACAATGTATTAATATTTCAGAGCAGTTAAAGAGATGGAGAGATTGTGTCCGTCTTCCGGGATTTTGACAGCATGCAGCATGTGTGTGTGTGTGTGTGTGTCTGTGTCTGTGGGTGTGAGTGGCTTGCAAGGGGAGGGGGGGGGGGTCCTGATCAAATTGCACTCATGCTCATGAAGAATAGATTTTTTTTGCACCCTTCCATTTGATATCAATATGCAATGCAACCTATGGGAGAACCCCCATAGGCACAGTACTGTCAGAACTGTAAACGGTGCAGTATCCTATATGGATCAACTCAGAGCCGTGTGATAAGGGAACCATGGGGTGAGTCTATGTTTTATACATGAACCATTCTCTAATGCAGGGCCTATGTGAGCAGTGCTTAATGAGGTTTGCCTAGCTCTGAGGAGAACGCTTGTCTTTAGGTGCCAGGAGTCATGTGCCTGTCAATCTTCAACTGTGTCTGATGTGCAGCCTCCCCAGCCATTGCTTATATTCTGTTTGTGTGTGCGTGTGTGTGTCTTTCCGAGTCTTGTGCGTGCGTGCGTGTGTGTGCGTGCCATCATCCGCTATGCGCTCTGATGATCTAAAGATAACTTCAATTCTCAGGACAATTCTAATGAAACACGTTCCCTTAATTCAGTGGTGCTTTGCTTTCTCACACTTGGCTCTGTCCACCATTTTAACTCCTACAGAAATGTGACAGCCACTACTGAGACAGGCATTATAACAGAGATAAGCATTATAACAGAGATAGGCATTAAGCCATCCGACTTGTGTGTTCTACGGCTTTTGCTCAGTTCTCTCCCACCCCGGCTCTCTCCGTCCTCTGTAATTAAGCAAAGTACTTGAGAGTCTAAAAGACGTAGAGGAATACATCCCACGTTAAATGGTATTTTAGCTTTGACCTCTAACCTCCAAATGAATGGATTGCATCCTGGGTACAGCAACTCAATCAACATAGCATTTATCATATAGTGCTTTTGTGCTCGCGCTGTGCTTGTGTTTTTTAAGTGGCCAGGTTAATCACACGAGATGGGGGACTCTGTGTTACTTTGTGTGTTTGTCACACAACAAAAACCTGTCTATACTCAAATATGTCCAAGACCACAGGGCTAGAGAGTAAAGAATGCATTGTTTAAATGTTTAAATGCCCTCTGAACTCTCAGCCCACTCCCAAGGCAAACAAACAAACAACAATATCAGAGTAAAGGTCTAAAACATTTAAAACACCGAAAACAGTTGGAGTGTACTCAGCCTTTCATGAGCTACTAAGGGTATCAGTAGACACCCCTCAGAATAACAAACAACATCACAACACTGGGTCACGCTTGCATTCATCAACGAATGCACCATAAATCAACATGAGACACACACACCCCATAGGGGCTGATTTCCCCAAGCCTCTGAAAGTCAGAAAAGAGAGAGGGAACAATGGAGAAACAGAATGAGAGAGTGAGAGGGTAACACAATGAGGAACTGGCACCACCGCATGTCATATGGACCACAGGCACAAAAACGGCACGTTTCTGTTCTGGAGCCCAGACCAATCATACATGGAGTGGATGGAGGAGCCAGCTGAATCTGGTGCGTCTCGGCTCCACTGAGTCCAGGGCTAAGCTCCCTCGGCTCGCTGCTACGAATGCACAATTGCCCCGGATCCAATTCACAGTGCTCTCCCAGCTGTACCAAGTCACACTGCTTCCAAGGCAAACATCAGACGATAAGCTCGCCAGCCCCGCTAGTGAATAGGCTAGCGGGGGTTCAAGAGGAGCAACAAAAACAGCAGCACAGATTGTTCTGCTGATGGAGACCAGAAGAGAGAGAGTCTCGATGCATGGAGGGGGGCTACCTAAGTGGTCTGATCTGATGGTCAGCCAGAGGTTTGGGGGGGGGGGGTTACGTTATCTGTATTAGAGTCCCCTGTCTGGCTTGTTTCATAATTTATCAGTTCTCTGGGAGACAAGTTCAGTTGATATTTAGGCTACAGTTACACAAAGTGGTTTTTTTTTTGTCCGCATTAATAATTCAAGAAGCATCTGATAAAAGGTGCCGTTCTCTCTATTTTTATCGTTTCAGATTCAGATTCATTGTGATGTTTTGTTTCGCAGACTGTGGCGTGTGTGGTTGCACTTGCTCTTTTATGTATGTGCCACTGAATCCCCGGGGTACCTGAATTTGGGGGATTGCAAACCGTTGTTCATTTACATGTGAGCAGTCAGGTGAATCCGTGTTTGTGTTTGAAGATGCCTGAGTGCAATTCTGCCCTCATCATCTGTTCTTCCATCTTAGCCTCATTACTTCCTACTTCTTCTGCTCCTCCTTCAGGGATGTGAGACTACTGGAATATTAATGACATTGGCCAACAGAGTTGAAGTTAAACACCCAATTTAGGTATCTTTTAATTCTGTGAGGAAATCAAGCAAATTTAACTTCCAGAATATAAAAAAAGGTTATCCTTCTGTCACTATCAACTTGGCAATGATGTCGCCGTCTGGTAGGCCGTCTGTCCCTCTGTGTGTCTAAGCTCTCCCAGAATACACCGACGCGTCGTCACTCTCTTCACACCTGTCCCGTTTCATTCCTCCGTCATGTTTGCTCGTTTTCCCCCTCCTCCATCTTCCACCTCTCCTTCTCTTTCAACAGAGTCTGAGGCGATTATAAAAAAAAGAAAAGCTGGGTGCAGGGTCCAAAATGTAGCCTACTTTCATAATTTTGTATTTTATTTTACCTGCCAGGGGTGTGAGTGTCGAACTCTACCAGCCAAGCAATTGTTTTAATAACCCTGAATATTTTTACCTGCCAAATGTTCGAATCTATCAGCCATTGGCTGATGGCAGTTGGCAGTGTTCATTTTGGACCCTGGCTGGGTGGCCGGGTGGCTCAATCCACTAACGCGCTTACCGCATAGGCGATACACCTCGTAACCACCCAGGTTCGATTCGGACCTGTGGTCCTATGCTAAGTGTCATTCCCTCTCTCTTTCAGCCCACTTTCCTGTCTCTCGCCATTCTCATGTCCATAAAGGCATAGAAAGCTCCATAAGGAAGGAAGGAATGCTATAATGGTACGAGGGTATTGCATGGATGCACTGAGCAGCACTGAGCTGCCATCTCGGCCAGGTTTAACCTCATACTGTCAGGGGATCCTTTCCCGGCTCAGGGATACCTGCTGCAGCACGGCGGGTGACAGGGCCCAGAGATCGTAGCCAGAATGACGCAACGGTGGGCGGGCTTAATCTGGGGAGTAGCTGTTAGCTGCTCTACCTGTGCTGCTAGCGTTGGTTAGATAATGAACGGCTGTGGAAGCGAAATGTCCCTCGATCCTTGCTCTGCTGCTGGCGTCCACTGAAGCAAGGCAGCAAAGTGGATGTGGCACAGGCAGAGGAATGAGGGAGGAGGAGGAAAGGAAGAAAGGGACGCATTAGAAATGCACAGACAGTCAAGCTGAGGAAATGGCATATACCCCAATCTGTCTCCCTACCTTGGCAGATATGGCTACATATTGTGGCTCACACAAAATCACAGATTAAGAGACAGCTACACACACACAACCTATTTTCATGCAAGCCACCTCATATCCATAACTTTTCTGGAACATGATGTACTGAAGGGAAAATTCAAGAAACCTGTTAACATTTGTACTTTTTGTACCATTTCATTTGTTTTAACCATTAGATTTCCACGGCTAACGACATAACATCCTCATGGTTTAGAGATGCCACCGTTGTTGGAGATCTAGTAACAGTAAGATGACAGTTGTGTTTACAATCTTCTATCTGCTGCATGCTTTGGATTGAATAAATAATCAATCAATTTTGTCTGAAAGGTAGAAAGGTAATGTTTCTCACCAAGATATGTTTTGTTCCTGTGCCATTTCAAACCGACATTTGAAGTATGGTATTTGGATGTAAAAATGTTAATTCTTATCTAGATTATGGTGTCAATGACATTCTCCATTAGTCATTTCATTAGTACACCAATAGCCTATGAGTAAACAAAGACTATGATGTCTAAAATCTTCAACCATCCAAGAGCTGGGCTTTGACCTCAGCTGACCACACAATGGATGAACTCTTGTACCCTTGCGAAGCAGTAATCATTTGTTATCAGGATCCAGCACACCACTGCTTTGGTGAGAGATAACATCCCACAGCGGCACAGCCAGACAAAATCTATCCCATCTGCACAATGTGCTCCAAATACAAACACAATCGTAAGCACTTGAACACATAATCTATCTTGTGATGTACATACAGGGCTGTTTAACAAAGCATTGGTTACTCTTTATAATAAGGTGTTATGGCTGAACAACATCATCATGAAAAGGATATAATTACAGCTTTTACAACTGCTTTAGTTAATTGCATAGCCTAGTAAGTATGATTAATATACTGTACTTAAATCTACACCCTTGCTGTTTGCGTCACCGTTTCTATTTTTTGGATAGCATCACCATCATCCCTGTTAACCAATCAGGTATCTTGGGATATTCTATCTGAGATCTCCTGCCTTCAGCGAAGACGTTTTGGACCCAAAACTTTCATGGACTGTCATAGGACATGGGTTTTCGCATTGAATATAAATAAATGCTGTTCATGTCATTCCTTTAAAATGTTGCTACTTAACCAACTAATTGCTAGCTTCTTTCAAAACCAGTGGATCCAAGTGCAATTTATCATGGGTTGAAATCTAGTCAATTTAACTTAAAGTTCTGTTCCTGGTGTTGTTAAAATCAAAAATCATCTCTGTTCAATAAAGCTGCTTCTTCACCCTCATTTAGTATGCCAGGATCTATGAATTATGCTAATATGGCACGCCCCAAGAAGCTACTAAATCTTTCTATCAAAACGGTCTGGAGTAAATTGTTAACTACATCCATGGTATATATACTGTATATATCAGTGATGTGAGTTGGCACATCAATTCGATCTTTGAAAACAAAGTAATTGGTTCGTGGTAACAGCTGTGATGGCAGCCAAGAGACTAGCGTTTACCAAAACATCGACAGACGCAGATATTTTGTGGCTTTAAAAATGTATTACACCTTGGATAAACAAACTCACCTGCTGCCCGAGATAAGGACATAAATGTGAATCTTCAGCATATCTTCAAAAGCCCATTGCGACCCCAGGAAGTAAATCACGTTTACTTGCCGTTTCTGTGACCCAGTGTTGGGTCATAAATTAGGCTAGGTTATTTCTGAAACCATGGGTTTGCATACCAAAACTGAACAGCAGTCTGTCGACTGTTTTTGCCATTTTTCTTTCTGATAGTTGGCTACTGTTAGCGTAATGCTCCTGCATTTACATGGCCTTGTGATGAAACAAGGACAGGCACTGGCACCACCAGCACAATAGGCAGCATCAAATCACAGTACTGGGAAGGAGAATATGTTGGTAGAATACTAAATCAGCACTTCAAAAAGACATTAACCACAGGAAAAACACACTTTTAGGGGGAGTGGTTCTTTAAGTTGGAAGACCAAACCAAAAAAACAACAGTAGGCTAGTGACATTCAGTCTATGCATCAATGACAGAGCGTCTAGTATGTATAAATTACAGTTTGTTAACCATTAACAAATTAAATATTGCATATCTTAGCAGACATTGCACTCCCAAGCAATTTCCTGCATCTTCCATGGCTTATTGATGAGAGGAAAGTCTTGTTTCAAAGCCCTTGGTAGCCAGATGACAA
This sequence comes from Merluccius polli, assembly GCA_030340625.1. Taxonomy (NCBI): domain Eukaryota; kingdom Metazoa; phylum Chordata; class Actinopteri; order Gadiformes; family Merlucciidae; genus Merluccius; species Merluccius polli. The sequence goes on along the minus strand of JAOPHQ010005742.1, from coordinate 8,411 downwards.
GCAAGAGGACCATTAAGATGCTCTATTACCCCAATCAACACCACAAAATCAATGTTGGATCAATACAATTAACCGTGTATGAGTAGAAGATTCACATCTTCCTTACTGTGCGTTTAGCATAGAAGCACAGAGAGAGAAGCTTTTCCATCATCAGCCATGCAACACGTAACATGCAACATGTACCGATAACGAAACAGGTGGAAGAGACGAGGAAAAAAAAGGATACTGCCAAGAGATCATGGATCGGCACAAAGAGCTGGAAGGTTACATAACAGCCGTTCATCACACACAACCTCATTACAGAAGCATACAAGCATACACACACATCACTCTTGAATGGTCATATGCATGCATGTTCCCAAACATACATGTCCAGAGCTTTGAGTGAGCCAATGTGCACAGTTTCAATGAGTTGGTGGTAAATAAAGAAATCAACAAAATGTTCATGAGGAGAAAAAATTGCTAGGATGTAAAACGCAGCCACATTACCGCCACTTGTCAGTGTCCCTGCAGCTAATTCTCCCATGTATGTGACAGCCTCACATCCAAGCTAATTTTCTGCCACCTAGCCTTCTTCCTTTTCCCACATAAGCCTCCCTATTGCTCTCTCCCTTTCCCTTACCCCCCCCCCCCAACCCCCCCCCCCCCACACACACACACACAAACACACACACAACCACACACATACAGTAGAGGCACAGATACAGAAAGAAACAATCACATAGGGCGTCCTCTCCTCTGTGTGACCTTGACAAGCTAGCACTCCAGGGCTCAGCTTCTGCTTTGCTTCTCCCTCTCTCTCTCTCTCTCTCTCTCCCCCCTCTCTCTCTCTCTCTCTCTCTCTCTCTCTCTCTCGCTCCCTCTCTCTCTATCTCACGCTCTCCATCTTTTCACACTTTCTTCCACTCGGTCGGCTGTTGCCCTGCCTCTTCAATCCCATCACTCTTTCTTCTCCCTCCCCAGCTGTTCCACAACGGTGTAAACCGTTTCCACTTGCAGACCAGACATGGAAGAGAAAGAGGAGAGACAGTGAAGATGGCAGAGAACATACACACCCCACTGGAGGGACCTCCCCCCTCTCCCCCTTTCTCTCTCCCGGCCAGCCAGCCAGAGCCCAGAGGCAGTGCATCGTAAAAATAAATACAATAAAAATAAAATACATAAATAAAATAAAACAGCTATCAACAGGACTAGGAGAGAAAGACCCGTTAAGGCTCTTGCTTTTTCATACATGATAATGGCAAAACAGCATTCACTCATACTGTAAGGCAAATGGCTTAATAAGCTAGGGGAATTAATAATTAAGATAGAAAGCATTGAATAATTAGTCACCTTGCGCTGAGGCTATTATACAGTGGATGTACTGTATGTGTCATAACCTGACCTATTTTAGATTAGCCCTGATGTGTCGGCCAATTTTAAATGAATACAGCATCGTTATTGCGTGAAAGAGATATATCATTAAACAACCTATAAAGGCAGGATATGACCATCCTATAAATCCATCATATAAACAGAATGTACATGTTAACAAGTACATTTCTTATACAGTTGTGCATTCTCTGCATGGATGGTCACAGGGTAGTCACCTTTACTAAATATTGCTTAAGCAAGTTATGAGAAAAATGAAATATTTCCATACAAATGTGTCCTTTCCGAAACATTCACCACACGACACATCACAAATAACCTTTCATCCACCGAAGCGCTGTATTCACACACCGGAAAGAGAAGTTGAAAGCTTGGAAGTTGCTTCAAAGCAACTTGTTGACGGCCCGTGAACTGTGTGTGTTTGCGTTAGAAATTACACATGCACCCACGTGCCTCAGTGTGTGGGTGGGGAGGATGAGTGATGTGTGCATGGGGGGGGGGTTTCTAAATGGATGAGGATGAAGTTGTTTTGGTTATGCTCTGTTTCAGTGGCAGTCAGGAGATGTGAAAGCCATAGATGACAACTCAATCAAGGCCAGCCATAGCACTGCATTTAAAACACGACCAGGAAGGGCTAAATAAAAAATGAACAGTGGTAACTGCTTCAGATGTTTCTATTATAGTCCTTTGACTATTGCCAAAAGAATTACTATAGTGTTTCAATGTGGGGTTACCACTACACAAGTTATTTTGAAAAGAGATTTGACAAGAAAAATGGAATGCACTCAACCCTAAAACAAGCTTTTGGGTCGTAACAATGTACTTCTCATTTTTACTTTTGTTTTCTGTTCTTGCTACTCATCAAAATAAATTGCAGTATATGAATTAAGGTGTTTCAATGAATATTTCACAAGCTCTTTATAACCATGGTCAAACTGACATACCGACATAATCATAAACGTCTTTCAGATCATTTTCAAAAATAACCAACAGCTTGTGTAAATTGTTGTTCACCTTATGATTGAGACTTTCTTTTCTATTCTCGCACATGCTTGATGATTCGATGTGTGATTAGGCTTTCTTCTAATCCGTTGTTATGGCTTCCACTTCCATAGGGACTGACTCCTTCTCTCAATGGGACAGTGAAAGAGCAGGTCCAAATCCTGGTTTAGTTGCAGGTGTTCTTACAAAAGCATCTAATTGCCTCCATTGGAGTATTATAGTCTCATCCTCTGACTCCTTGAGATTTTCCCCACGGCTTAGTTCACAACATCAATCTGTATAATAAATTGAAGAGGTTATCCAATTGGATATCCATTGAGAAGCTAAATAAGTGTAAGCATGCACAAAGAAGAGATTTCTTTAAAATGTCAGCCACAGCATGGCAAAGCACATTCCACAATTAAGCTCTTCTTTTCATACAGCAAGACCTCTCTGAAGATGCTGTGCAATGTTAAATGCATACTAAACCTAGGCCTATGTGTTCTGACCTTAAGTATAACATGTTCCTTAAGTATAAAATGTAAATGTAAATGTACATTTTCCATCTTTATTGTCTCATATAAATGTGAAGGAGAGAAGTGTAGCTAGCAGTTTTCCACCAAGGCTCGTCCTTGCATTTTAAAAGGCAGTCCCTGACCTACAAACTGTATATATACAGTGTATATAATAGTTTACTAATATACTAATACCTATAATATGTTCAACTCTCTCTAACACTTGACATGGAGGAAAGGTATGTTGTGTAGGATAAAATAGCTATGCCTTCTATGCCTCATAAATGTTTTAAATCTAATCCTATGTAAATGTATATTGTGTCTTTCTTTATGTATCACGTCTTTTTGTGTTTGGTCTAGAACAATGTTTTTCAACCTGTGGTACTGTGGAGGTTACTGCAGGTGGTATGTGGGATGTAATTATTGAAATAGACAAATTTACAATAATAGACAAAATAATATAGATAATTAAAGATAAATATATATATAATATAATATATATATATATATATATATATATATATATTATATATATATATATATATATATATATATATATATATATATATATATATATATATATATATATATATATAATATTGTTCAGTAAATATAGTATTATGGCTTGTTATTATTTCAAAAATAGTGTCGCTCTGTGCATCCCATCATATGTTTTTCATTGTAATGTTTTCTATTTATGTTGTGTTAATTTTTGTTTGCTAAATAAACACATTGGGAGCATATCCAGCGTTGCTGATTTTCTTCTTGGCCATGGCCTTTTTGCAGTAATATTTGTGTATAAAGGGTGCTGGCACTCTTTGCCACTGTGTATTTATCTATTTCTTACCGTTAGCAAAAGGTCTTGATGACAATTTAGTGGTACACCTAAAGTCAAAGGTTGGGAACCACTGGACGAGAAGATTGCTAATGGTGTGCTCCTTTAAAAAGTCAGTCAAGCCAAGTAATTTCCTTCTAAATTTCACACGCTTACAGCTTGTTGAACTGAACTGCTGAGCACATATTAAAAGCATTTCCACCTCTGGTCCTACATCCACCGCTTCTTAAATCATTTTTTTTCTCAAACAGCCACGGATATCAGAGACAACGGCCATAATTTCCTATCCGGCATTAGCAGAACAACCATGAAGAGGTGGCGCATTGTGAATTGAGACGGGCCAATAATGACAAAGGATACGACCACGCTGTTTTCCACTGCCACTGAACTTTGCACCGTGTTGAATTTTCTTTCCACACGCCTTATTCTCTTCATTTAAAAGAAATATGTGGAGCGGCTATGAATGGCCATGACTTCCTCCAAAGTGCTATTTGTTCACAGTAGAGCAACAGTGGATTTAGGACTCCTTAAATCCACATGACATACTGCAGTATTTTGACAGCAACCACCACCACCAACACCCTCCGTAAAAGAAGCATCAATTTGGCTCAAACTTATCTCTCTCCTTGCATGTGTTTTAGCTTGTAATTTATCTTCTAGACAAAAAATATGAAACCTAAGTGGGCCCGCTATCATGGCAGGTCCATCATGGCAGAGTTGAGTCATTTAGAGCGCCGGGGTAGCGGCCGGGCAGAGGCTTGGATCCCAGCCCAAATCCAAGGCCATCATCAACCTAAATCAATAGTGAACCGACCTTCTTATCACATATCACACTCAAGTGGTGCTAGTCTGCTCTGCATTGCATGCCAAACCGGGCTCAGGACCACACACGTTAGAAAAGCGAAGGACGTGGCCTTAGAATAGCCTTCTGCTGACAAGAACAAAGTATGAACCTCTGGAAAATGTTCTTAATTACAATATGTTACGTCAATGTCATGTCAGTCATTTGCACTCGTAAACTGAAAGGCACCATGCCATAAAAAACATGGGAGAGCTATGTAGCCTCACCTGAGGTTTCTTTATCCAAGAGAGGCGATACAATTTTGTTAGTGACCACTACCCCCTGATAATGGAATCACACAGATTCCCCACTCACACAGACCAAGGTGATAACATGCATAAAATGCATTAAGTCCATCACAGGTCCCCTCGTTGAACGCATCCCTGTCCCAATTCCACCGTGTTGTCTGTGAATGGGACAATTCCCCCTAACGGGAATCGATAATGGCACTCGCTCCTGTCCTACAAACCTGTCATGGTCAGTTCATCAGAACTGCCGTCATGAGGCAGGACGGCTTAACTGCGTGCCTAGGATCTAGGAGGCGAAGAAAACATCCTTCTGGCTCCAGGCTTCATGGCCGCAGCCTAGATGCAGTGTAGAGATGAGCTGGGATTCATTCCTCTTTGTGCAGCACCCTACAGAGGTGTCGGCCCTGACAGCTGGCTAGTTTCTTTTACTAACGTTGAGGAAATGATTTGAAGAGCACCAGGCCCATCACTGCTTTCATGCCTATTGTAGGTTGGAGATATACAGCAGCATTTTTAGCAGGATGGGAACGATTGATTGATAAAGTTGACTTTTGGGGGTAGAAACAAAGAACAATTCAGATTACGAAAACAAAAAAACACCACCTAAATGTTATAAAACGACCACTGACTTATTTGTCAGCCGGGGGTGGGGCGAGGGGGGCGATTGTCGATAGTGACCCACACACAGCCTGAAGACCCTCAATGAAAAATGTCCATTTGACAGCAGCAGACACTTTCAGGACTTGAGACACAATCAACCAGTGCTTATCCCCCTATCAATCCGTAGGGCCACATTAATCCATGTCCCCCCCCCCCCCCCCCCCCACACACCCACCCACACACCCAACCCCAGACCTCACCTTGAGACGCGGGGAGAATATGAAGACCAGGCGCCGTACAGTAGGCTACGGCCGGGTGGGGGGGGGGGCAATTAAGCCAATTAAGGGGGGCAATTAAACGTGTCTCTATTCCGCAAAGAAAAAACGCCACCACAAACAATTAAAGGATAAAAGTCGGCTTGGGTAACACATCAACAGATGGGTGGGCTTGACAAGCTGTCGAGGCTGTACGAGATCTGGGGGGGGGGGGGACGTCAAAACACGTCAAATAAAGCTACGAATAGTTATAACGACAGACATCGGCTCTGTGTGTGTGTATTTCGGGCGACGTCCCACTCAAGCAATGTATCGGTCCCACCACCACCAACACGGTGTTTGGACCACATTATCTCCCATTAAAAAGGGGGGGGGGGGGGGGGGGGGGGGGGGGAAGAAGAACAAATGGCCCCTCCCACTCCCACTCCCAGTGGTTTGCTCCTGTTTTGTCCTAGACAGCAGCAGGTGTTGTTGTCGTATGACCTGGGGATTAAAGTAGTCATTATGAAAGGGACACCCTTTAACCCCCCCCCCCCCCCCACCCACACACACACACACACACACACACACACACCACCCACATACATACACACCATGCCTTGCATGCGAAGACCATTAAGGACAATGGTCAATTAAACACACACACACACACACACAAATATCCCGCCTCTCGCACACGTGGGAGCTCACAAAAAAAAGACCATTTTCCAAACCGCTGTCACCGCCGCCACGGGTATAATAACCATATTGTATGTCGTTTAAAATTAACGACAACAATTGCGACTATCGTCAAACTCCCGCCGGCAACAACACAACAAACAAATAAAATAAAATACAAAATTGTAAGTCATTGTAGGCTTTGACCTTGTGTCTCCATGCCCTTCTTTAGTGAGTGTCCTAAATGTCAGCACGTCCACACCAACTGCGTCCCCCCCCCCCCCCCCCCCCAAAAAAAAAGTGTCTCCGTGTTGCGTGGAGAAATCACCGTGGACGGGGTGTGTGTGTGTGTGGTGTGTGTGTGTGTGTGTGTGTGTGTGTAGTGGTGGTGGGGGGGGGGGTCCTGGTTATCCACCGTACTCGTAGATAGTTTACATTGTCGTTACATAACGTCGGCCACACTTTCCACCAACAAGCCTTTCAAAAACGACACCATAAATACTGTTTCCATGTCGGAATTTTGCGCCGTGACATGAATTAAGAAAAAAATCAAATTAAAATTAAAATAAATAAATAAATTTAAAAATTTTTTAAAAAACGAGCACTTTAAACTGTCGCTGCTCACAGGTTTTCGCGAGCCTTACCTTTGCCGTTGTCCTCTTCCCTGTTGAGATACATGGCTGTGAATGCGGCCCGAGGCGGAGTGATGGCGGCGTGTCGGTGGGGCTGCTCCTCCAGCGTCCTCTCCTCCTCTCCTCCTCTCCTCGTCTCCTCCTCTCCTCCGCCGACTCCCCGCTCCTGGTAGTGGCGGCGGCTGGCGGCGGGTTCCCGCCTTGTTGCTCCGCGCGAGAGAGTGTGAGCGCGCGCGCGCGTGCCGTCGCCGTTGCGTCCGTGACACACACACACACACAAACACACTAACACACACACTAACACTCACTACTATCACTACACACAGCCTCACGTCTGTCCTCGAGGCGAATAGGTAGGGGTGGACGGTTGGGGGTCTCTCTCTCTCTCTCTCTCTCTCTCTCTCTCTCTCTCTCTCTCTCTGTCTCTCTGTCTCTCTCTCGCTCACTCTCTCTGTCTCTCTGTCTCTCTCGCTCACTCTCTCTGTCTCTGTGTGTGTGTGTGTGTGTGTCTCTCTCTCTCTCTCTCTCTCTCTCTCTCTGTATCTGTGTGTGTGTGTGTGTGTGTGTGTCTCTCTCTCTCTCTCTCTCTCTCTCTCTCTCTCTCTCTCTCTCTCTCTCTCTCTCTCTCTCCTTTTCTCTCTATCTCTCTCTCACACACACTCCAACACACACACAAACACACACGCACACACACACAATCACACCTCCTATAACCAAGCGTTTAAGCAGCTGATGCTCAGAGGACAAACCGCCAGTAATGGGAAAAGTGACTTTTGAGGCAGTGTTAGTAAGTCTTCCGTATAGACGAGCACGACCTTTACGCGAGCTACAGTTAATTCATGTTCTAATTTAACATTTTAATTGAATTATGACGTGATATCCCGTCTCGTGGATAGGGGTTACGGAAGAACATGACAGAAGGTCACCGAAATCAAAATGTAGTCATCATAAAACAGTAGTTAAGGGACTAGTAACGGGGAACAGGTGGGAGAAAATAAAAAATGCAGCAGGTGTCCACCACCTCGCCTCCGGTTTGGAAGCTGAAATAACCATTTTAAGAAAGCCCAACATTCAAATATTTGATATGCAATTAGTGTTCGGCCGTTTTTTGCATATAATGAATGGAGGCTGTTAGATGGAGAAACCAAAGTCTCAGCGGGTGACCTTGACTGAGTCCTAGAAAAGCCAGTGTGGAGAAAATTATAATTTAGTACATTTGATTCCGTTCTGGTTCGAATCTGCAGTTTCTGCTGAAAGCCTTGTTGGATAAATCGATGGATTGGGTACAAATATGACGGTGACGGCCTATTTATCTCTAACCTAGATGGAAAATCATTGTGGGGCAGGCTGCTGACCCCCAAGCCTAACCTCTGACCTCAGATCAGCGTCAGTTGCGTCGGCTGTGTGCCCTTCTCTGCTTTTCTCTTCTCATCCGCGCAACACACACCCAAGCTCT